>VDFB02131036.1:0-13815 GCA_007258455.2 Sequoia sempervirens
AAACATATATGTGATTCAATTATAAATTTAAAACTCAAGTTAAATAATTTATGATTTCATATATAATTTTAAAAATTGAAATCAAAATACCCCATAAGGGTTGCCGAGTATGACCAGTGTTGATGTATGTACTTGTGGAATAGATGATTTCCCTTGCATCGTTAGTGTCATCTGTACACCAAACAATTTGATTGTTAAAATGTATTGCAAACTTTTCTTTAATATATACAAACATCAAAATTCTTATAAAATGAACGTACATCTAGATGCATATTTATACCTGTGTCATAGTGTCCTCAGGGTGATGTTCTACAATGAGGAACTCTACAAATGAACTGATGCCACCAGATGAACCACCAGAATCTCCCTGTCCACCTGAACTAGGTGTGGCCTGATCAGGTCCATAGCATACTTGATGACAACTAGTACATAAATGGGGGATGGGCCTTGACACTTCTGGAGCGGTACTCAGACCAGCTCCATAAAAAAATCCTCCATCATCATCATCGTCTCTATGCTCCCCACTCGCTATCGTAGAAGCGTGCTGATCAAGGTCTCCTGCGAGTGTACTAAGGGAACCTAATATTGAGACTAGAGCTTGATGATGTACAGGTGTAGGAATGGGAGGACCAACAACAACAACAAGGGGTTGTGCATGCACAGGGCATTGGGGATCAACCCTTGCCCCTAATCTCTATTGTGGCATGCTGCCACCAACACCCTGAAATGATCTAAAATCAAAAAAATTGGGCTTTTGCCCCAAAACAATCTCTACATACAATTTTCTCAAAAAATACAATGGGAACTCCCAATTAGCATGTGGGGGACTATTAAAAACCATATACCATCAATCCCAAAAATGTACACTCATCTGCGAATGTATGCACCACCTCATGGATATTCTAGATTTGTTGGGTGGAATGGGTTGTCGAGTAACGAGGTCAAGAAAGTAGGGGGCTAGATGGGCTTTCGTTATTTTAAGGTCTAATATTTGTTTGTAAGAGAGACCATCAAAATAAAATTTTCTCATTTGTTCTCTGTCTTGTCAATGCCTATCAAGATCATAATCAATCATCCTAATGGACTCAACAACATTTTGCATTGCAAATGCAAAACGTCTCACATGTGGATGAATCAATGATTGACTCTGCATAGCATTGATTTAATTTTGTAAGGATGCAACTTGATCATTTATTTGTGCTCTCAAGTGAGCCTCGTTAGATGCAATAGGTGTTGGATGTGGCATATTAAGTGGAGGTGGAGGGGGAGGTGGAGGTGGAGGTGGAGGGGGAAGGGGAGGGGGAGGTGGAGGTGGAGGTGGAGGTGGAGGTGAAGGGGGGGAGGAGGCAGATGTGGCTATGGATGAGGTGGTGGATTGATGATATCATCAATGTTAAAATCATCCGTGATATGCTCGATATAAATGTGCACCTGCATTAAATCATACAAAATAGTCCATGTGCATACATATATTAAGACCATATATTTAATTGAAATAGGATGAGCAACATATATATTAAGATCATATATTTAGTTGAAATGCACATATATATACATTGATTGTTCAACTCAAGAGCATGTCCATACAAAATTCAAAATTAAATGTATGTACATGTACATTTAAAATAAAAAATATGATGCATAATTTGCATGCGTACAAATCATTAAACTAAACTATGTACATACACACAAATTTCAAAATTTAAGAACTATATATGCAAATTTTTAATACATGCACACACATACTAAACAATAAACTTGAAACATTCACAAAATCTCATTTTATGTCTAACACACACACATACATATATATTACAATTTTTCAGCAAGAGAAATCATGATCTAGTAGATAGTCATAAAATATATACTATTATATACTATTCATTATAAGTTCATAAATTCCACCAAATTCATAAATCCATGTCACTAAAAATATCCATCTAGAACCAAAATCATAAATTCATGTCACTAAAAGTATCCATTTGGAACCAAATTTATAAATTCATCACACAAAATATCCATCATTCACCCAATTTATAAATTCATAACTATTTAAGATCATTTGTTTTGGTATAAACTATTATAGCTCTCTCTTGCATAGATCTTCATTTCTTTGTGTTTTCCTTTCAAAATTAGGAGTTCTCCTCCTCCTCTAGCCATTGTCGTGCGTGCTCATCACGATCCATCCATGGCCGGCTTGGCATCAACAGGGGTTTGCATCCTAGATGCAAACATCCTCACAGGAGGTGCAACACATTCTTCATTTTGAATAATGTTGATTTGATCTTGGATGGTTCTAGCAGAAGCATTGATTTGTGCTGCAAAAGAGCATGTTCATTGATTTTAGGTGGTGGAGGTGGGGGTTGCGAGGAGTGCGGTGGGTGGAGGTGGAGGTGAAGGTGTTGGAGATGGATGGCGTGGAGGTGGATTGCAAATATTATTGAATGGATCCATGTGATCTTTAAGATATGAGTGAACTTGCATTAGATTTGTAATTTCAAGATGTAAGATACATGTTTAGGAAATACCTTTAAACCATTCAATATAAATGGCCTTAAATAATTGAATACAAATGATAAAATTATATGTCTAAGACACATGTTACTTGAATGAAAATAAAATTAAGTATTGATATTGTATAATCATGCAGGATCTTATTATTGTTAAGTTTGGTTGGGCCTTGGGCAACTTTGATCACCAAATTTTAAGAACTTCTTTGATCCCCTTAAGAAATGTCATATTGGAACCCCTTAAGAAATCAAATTATGATTTAGGGTGACAGGATGGCTTAAGGGGATTTACGTCTAGTGAGGTCCTAGGAAAATGGCATGGCTCAAGTGAATAAAATTTGGTGGGATTGCCCAAAGAAACAAATTTCATTAAAACCTTTAAAAAGAAAAAATGATGGCTTTTAGGGTTTTAGGGTTTAGAATTTAGAGTTTAGGGTTTTAGGGTATTAGGATGGCTTAAAAGGGGATCTACATGTAGTAAAGATCCTCTGAGAAAAAATTACATGGCATAAGGAATGAAATTTGGTGGAGTTGCCTAAGTCAGCAAATTTCATTAGAACTAAAATGATGGCTTTAGGGTTTTACAGGTTTAGGGTAATAGGATAACTTAAGGGGATATATGTAGTAAGATCCTAGGACAAAATTACATGGCATAAGGGAATGAAATTTGGTGGATTTTCCTAAGACAACCAAATTTCACTTTAAGATCCTGGGTAGGACAAAATGAATGGTTTAGTGATTAGGGTTTAGAATTTAGAGTTCAGGGTTTAGGACCTTTAGAATTTGGAATATTTAATGAACTTGCAAGTTAGTGAAGAACATTTTCTTGTGGAATAGTTGATTGAGATCTACTCTTGTTTCAACTGACCAACCTAGATCATGATGGCAACTTTGATCACCAAATGTTAAGAACTTCTTTGATCCCCTTAAGAAATTGAATTATGATTTAGGGTGACAGGATGGCTTAAAGGGGATTCGTCTGGTGGGGTCCTAGGAGAAAATGGCATGGCTCAAGTGAATAAAATTTGGTGGTGCTAGGAAATAAATTTCATTAAGAGCCTTTAAGAAAAATGATGGCTTTAGGGTTTAGGGTAATAGGATAGCAAGGGGATGTACATGTAGTAAGATCCTAGGACGAGTACATAGCGCAAGGGAGTAAAATAATAGAATTGAATTTTTCATGCAATAAGGTTTCCCGCTTTAAAGAAGTGCTGGGTAAGGACAAAATGAATGGTTTAGTGTTTAGGGTTTAGATTTTAGAGTTCAGGGTTTGGTTTAAAAGCAGGGTAAGGAGTTTGGTGCATGGAATATTTAATGAACTTGCAAGGGTGATAGAAAAGGCTTTCTTGTGGAATAGTTGAATGAGATCTACTCTTGTTTCAAGCTGACCAACCTAGATCATGAAATCTCATTCATATTATAATCTTACACGATCTTATTATTGTTAAATTTGGTTGCCTTGGGCAACTTCACCAAATTTTAAGAACTTCTTTGATCCCCTTAAGAAATTTGTCATATTGGGACCCCTTAAGAAATTGATTTACGATTTAAGGTGATAGGATGGCTTAAGGGGATCTAGATGTCTAGTGAGGTCCAAATTTAGTCATACTATAGCCTCATTGGTTTCATCTAGCTCTGGGTCAAAAGTGTTTACCCCTCTAATAAAAAAAAGTATCATGTTAAATGAATCCAATCTATACATATCACAAAAATAACAATAATGTAAATGTAACCCATACTCCTAGCATAATAGAATGCTAAATGATCCCCACCCTAACCATATCATTGAATTGTAAATAGTGACTTAATTAAATTATAGCACACAATCTTGAAATGTATTCTATATTATATTATATTAAATTATATATTATATTTAGAATTAATTTATATTTGTATTATAATTATATTAGTATTTATTATATGTTTCTAATTGTAACCTAACTGTACTGCAAACCCTGGTGAATCTTAAGCCTAATCCTCATTAAAACCCAAGTAAATTGTAACGTACTATCCTTAATTGTAATCTTATATATTATGTTTGTTGTGTTTATATTATTTAATATATTATATTAAATAATATAAATATTTAATTATATTTCTTTATATGAATCATCCTCCTATCTCTAGAGGTGGCAATAATATGCGTAGTTCCTCGACCTATCATCATGCTTGCCTCCTCCCTTTCCCATGTAATGGGTGTAGGTGTTAAATGGTTCCATCTTGGTCTCCTTATTGATGCATTTCTATCCTTCCACATAAATCTATATAGTATCAAAATATAGGTAATTTTATGGTTATTGAATCTCTCTTAATTGCTAAAGAATCCACTATGATTGAGGACATGGGTGGATTATTATCTAGGATCACATCTTAAAAATCCTATAGAGGTCATGTGGTATGTTTTTCTTAATACATATATTCCCATACAAACCTGTTTCCATATATTATCAACTCTCCTATATAATAGACACCTTCCTAGATTTAAATTTCATATGATATATATGTACCCAAGTGTTTCCAGTTGGAATTGCTATAATTATACTTTTATGGAATTCTAGATATTCAAAATAGTTTTCATAAATCTACCAAATAGAACCATTCTTGACATTGAACCTACATAATTTTAGGCATATCCAATGAAAGAAACTTTACCCATAGCACTCTCACTCATGCTCTCAATTTTCTTCCAATGATTTAGAACCCTAATAAACCCTAAACCCTAAACCCTAACTTGTAGAAACCAAAAGTTTTTATATATTATGTGTTCAAATAAGTGAAAACATTACAAAAATCTCTACTAAATGGTGACAATAGAGGGTTTTTTAAGGCAACCAAAATTCATTTTAAGGTCCTAAGACAAAATTCAAATGCTTTAGTGTTGAGGGTTTAGATTTTATAGTTTAGGGTCTAGGGTTTAGCAAACTTAGGGTGAAGTTTGGGTGGCCCTTGGCATAATTTAGACTTGCAAGTTAGTGTCAATTGGAATCGATTGTACGTGCTTAGATTTACGAATTTGATAACTAAATTTGCAAACAGACATCAAGATAAACTTTATGAATTTTAACTATTCTTTAACATATTGTTTTCTAATCTAATTATAATTTAACTTTGAAACTAAAGTTTAATATATATCATTTTTTCCATACAAAGCAAATAAAATTTAAAACATTTAAGCAATGCAAATGATTTTTTTTGAACTCAAAATTACCTAGTTTTCAAAAGAAAAATGATTTGTTCGATTTCAATTTAGGGTTTTAACAAAAAAATTTGTTCCAATTCAATTTAGGGTTTCAATTTTTAAACAATTAGGGTTTTAATGCAATTTTTTCGTTTCATTTCAAACTAGGATTTTCAAATTCAATTTTTTTCATTTGATTTGAATTCAAGGTTTCAAAAAGCTTGATTAGGGTTTCTAATGCAATTTTTTATTTCATTTCAATTTCTAGGGATTTCAAATGCAATTTTTTTGTTTTGTTTCAATTAGGTTTCAAATTCAAATTTTTGGTTTAATCAAACAATTTAGGTTTCAAAAGTTAAATTTTGTTTGTAAAACACAATTCAAGGTTCATTTTTTCATTTTTATTAAAAAACCTTCAGGTTTCATTGCATTTTTTCATCTATTTTTAAAATTATTCATTTCTACTATAACAGTTAAAAAAATGCTTAAAACGTGAAATAAATTAAAAAAAAATGCTAAATTCACTTATTTTCTTCAAAATTTCAATTCAAAATAGAAAAATGAAAAAAAATGGCATGTAGGTAGGTACCTATAGCTAATTGTGGGGGTCGTTGTCGCTAGTACTCGAGGTCCCGTCCACTGTGCAGTGAAATCTATCTTTTTAAAAAATAAATAGCAGTTTAAAATGAGATCTCGATTTCTACCAAAGGGGATCTCGATTTATAGAAATCGGGATCCTGTGTCGTAGTAATCAGGATCCCGTTTTGTGACAACCGAGATCCCGTACCTTTTCCATCGGTTCAGGATCCTATGGGAAACGAGATCCCAATTTTTAAAAAGTGGGATCTTGTTCTGTGTTAGGCTCGGGATCCCGAACTGTAACGGGATCCCGTTTCCTCAAAGCCAATTTCAATTTTTTGGTTAAGGAAAAAACTTCCACGTTTCGTGGACTCAACTTTTTGCACTTACCCTGGTGCTACTTTTTCTATTGGTTATACACTTTTACATATTTGGGCTTGGGAGTAGATCATTATGATTTGACTAGTTTGTACCTTATGTTAAGCTATTGATGGGGTATGTGTAGGATCATCATGGAAAAAATAGGCCCTTAAGTAGTGAAAAATTCAAAAAAATCAGAGTTAGGCAACTTGACATAAAAATTTGAATAAGTTATCTATATTATTTCAAAAATATGTAAGAATAGAATCTATAGAAAATTGAATGTAGTTTCTAAACTACTAGGTTTATTTAAAAAAAATAAAATCTATTTGGTGAAAATTTAAATTTTCATTTAGTACTTAAATTTCAGAAAAATGAAGTAGGGTGTCTTTCAGACCATCCTAACCATAATAAAATGATAATATTTTTTTATAAAATTTTGGAATATAAGTAGAGGACTGTAGATGTGATGCATATTTTTGTAAATCTTTTCCAAGTAAATAATTAATTATGGAATTTTTTTATTACAATTTTTAAAAATATAAAAATTGTATGTTTGACCATAACTTGGTCAAAACTTCATGAAATTCATTTTTTTTAATCTTATAGTATGCGAAGCATAGAATGTGACACATATTTTAGATTCAAAAAATGTGATACCATTTGAAAGCTATAGATGTTTTTCAATCAGCTTATCAATCAGGACCTTAGTCGTAATTCAAATAGAAAATGAATAATAATTATTTATTAAATTCAAAGTAAAGCATCATTTATATTGGTGGAAATATGAGAATCTCCTTTAAAAACCCTTTTCATTTCATCAATTTTGGGTAAAAAAAAAGTTGTCAGCTACATACCCTACACATACCCATCATATTGCCACTTTTTGGCCCATCATGATCCTGCACATACACAATGAGCCATTTGTATTTTGTTATGAGGGTATACTCACTCACCACAACATGGGTGAGCTATCTTATTTGAGACAAGTTATTTATGAACTTTATAAGTTCACCTCGAGGTTGTGGCTAGGAGTCGAGGCTTTGGACGATGAAAATGATTAACTTCCCTATTTTAAGAACAAATGGCTTACTAGCCATTCCACTTCCATTATTGAGTGATACTTTCTCATTCATTGCATGAGATAGTTTGGGGAGACACTAACTATTCCACCAGTGGATTATATGGTTATATTTTCTCATACCGACCAAGAGCAAAGAGAGTCAAGAGATTTTATTAGTGTAAAGACATCTACCATAGATTTTGATCATCTTGTTCCTTTATCATGGGTATGCATAGGAGGCCCAGTTGATGTTGACACTATGACCAATTATTATGCATGGTTTGCAGCCAAGAAGCCATTTAGATTTATAGATCAAATAGGTGCACCCAAGAGAAAGAGGGGTGATTCTAGTCATTTGAGACATTAAACTAAGAGTTGGTGCAAAGGGTCCATGAGACAATAGAGTATAGGTGTATGGGCATGCATATCCATAGAGGGCTCCTAAGGGACCACCACCAGTACATGATTAACATTATCAACGTAATCAAAAGTAGCAATAGGATGTGGTATAATAGCTACTAAAGTAGGTAGATTAAAGGATTCAGTTCCTCACATAGGAGAGGGATGACACTTGGAGGGAGTGGGATTAGAGAACTGCAAAGCAAGATCATCTCTAAAGGTAGCTAGATGTAGAGGTAACATGATGTCAATATTTAGAGCTTCAGTTATCTCAAGAGATTGCTTGATAATAGTAGTTGGAGGCTCAAGGAGATACTATTCCTCTTTCCTGATATACCCAAGAGCTAAGAGTGGCTTAGGATGAGCTCTCCTACTATAGGACTATATATCTCATGCAGGTTTTAGCACACAAGAGGCAATCAATGTACTTGCATAGGAGCATCTTGGGGCCTAGTAGGTCAGATTATGGGTTAGTAGGCTAGTGAGGTAGACCAGGGCCATCATAGGCTCCAAACCATTTAGGTGGACATCATTGACCATCGAGAGGATCACCATCACACTAGCCCTCTACTAATAGAGAGGACCGGGGGATAGCTATGCATATCTATTTTCTATTTTATTTTGATATAGATCTAGATCCATTCATCAATTTTTTTGATAGCCTCATGAATATTTTTGAGATATATCACACACTTGACCTATACCATGATATTTATCTTTTTGATATATAAGAGATGAGTGATTTATGATGTGATCATTACATTGTGTATGCATTCTTTGATCTTTTTATTGTGTTAAGATGTATATATATGACTATGATTATGGATGTAGATGTTTCAATGTATGGAATGATATGGATATGGATATTAATTTATTATGATATTTATGATTAGAAATGCATGTGTCTAATGATTTATTTATGTGGGGTGGACACATGTATGCTTGATTTCTTTTTTGTATCTTTATGTGATATATGATAATTATGCATGATGTACAGTATGAGATGTAATGGTGACAATTTTTGGATACATGGTGGATGCACATTCATTCTGTTATTTATGAAACATGAATGTTAGTAAGTATAAGATAAAATGGAATGATTTAGAATACAATGAATGAATTATATTGATCAAGATAACAACAAATATATAGTCATTAAGATGAATTTTCAGATTTTATTGGATGTGTGATGAGATAGTGATGATTTTTCTTTTTCTTTTAGACTAGGCTTAATTTCATCATGGTAATCCTTATTTTTGATATAGAAAATAGACATGATGCACCAAGGTATAATGAACTAGGGTAACTTTGTATCTAATGCGTGGACTTTGACTCTACAAATAGATAGGAGTATCCTTGTTCATACTTGACATAAATAAACCTTGTTTGATAATGTGAGAGAATAAAACCATCAAAGTAAGGAGACTAATACACAAAAGGTATAAAGAATTTGATATTTCCTAGCCATTGTTTTACTTGAGACTATCCTTACACACATAAGGAAAGTATTCGCCTAGGTTGTATTACAATAATATCAAACAAGAACATCAAATGAAATCAATGATCAATACCCCATTCCTTTCTTTCTAATTTTTTTGGTATACATCATCAAGAGATCAACAAAATTAACCAATAAGATAAATTATAAGAAAAGATCAAAATGAATAAACTGTCAATGTTATGCCAAAGGACGTGTTATTTTTGGTTGATATCCAGTGATCTCTATTCTAAGAAAGATATATGTGTAATACATGTTTGGATGTTGATTTTTTTTCTAAATGTTTAATAGGCTATTGATATGAATGTTAACTAACATATTTGTGTAATAATCTAGACTTATGATTTTGTGTTTCATTGATTATTGTTTTTGTTTTGGTTTATGTTATCAAAGGTTGAAGGTGATGATGTTTTTTATGTTTGAAATTTTATTACAAGTGAATGTGAGATGACATGGGTTATTCTTTTTTTTCCAATATTTTAATTTTTTTGACATTTTGAAATGTTTTTGATTATTTTGGTTTTCAAAAATTTTAAATGTTTTTGAATTTACCAAGAGTTAGAACAAGAACAAGACCCAGGGGAAAGACCTATGCCTCGAGGGATCATTAGAGATGGCCTTACCTACATAACTACATAGAGGCCTCATATTTTGTTTATTGGATTGAGATGTTGGAAGAAAACAATCTACTGAGAGGGGAGGTGAATCAGTAGATCAATTAAAACTAATTACTTTTAGCCATTTATGAAAACTTACTAAACAAATAGAGAGGTAAACTAGTACAGGAGCACCTTGATCACAGAATGCCTTGAAAAGGAAAAATTGAAAAAAAATCAATTTTCAATTGTAAAACCTTGTGAAAAGGTCATGTAATGGTCAATTCCTATGCATTTGAATCATTTAGAGGTTTTTAGGAGGTCAAAAGATGGAAAAAGAAAAATTTGCAAAAAAAAATGCTAAAAGTTGTCAATAATGTAAAAGATGCAAAAAAGAAAAAATTCGGAAGTTGAAAGGTCAAGAGGTAGTTTTAGGAAGTTTCATTAGATTAGGGAAGTTGAAAAGGAAGTTAATGGTTAGGAAATATCTTTAAAAAGATGGTAGAAGACGAGCAAAGATCATTCTTTTGTATTCTTGAAACATTTTACTAAATAAAGTCCATGTTTCATGTAATTTCAGTGTTTAATCTCTTGAAATAGTCCTTGTACGGACTGCATAGCATATTATAAGCTTTATAATTGTTGTGTTTTCTTGGTGTAGGGTGTTAGCAATTAATTGAAGGATTCTTGCAAGGGTTCCATTAGTTTTAGAGGCTAAATTTTTGTGTTTTGACAAGAAAACTAGCCAAGGAGTTGAGAGTCTTGTAAGAAGTATCACCCCAACCCACCATTGTAGACTATTCATAAAGACAAGATGGATTAGTTTGAATGTAGTTAGAATTTTTTAAGTGATTTGTGTGTGGACAAGGGCAAGGAAGGCAAGGACATGAAGTTATGATGTTGCTCCAAGGAGATTTTAGTGATTTTTATCCATTGATTGGTGCCTATAGTCTAGGGTTTGAAGATAAATTAGTTTTAGAGGTTCGGAAATGATTTCTAAAGCATAGGAAGACCTATCTAAGTGTGTTTGAAGAGATGGCATAGCATATGGAGGTTTGCAAAACACTTAATTTCAATAAACCCTCACTTTTTATGTTGTAAAAGCCTCAAAACAAGGGTTTGATGGTATAACATTTTTTGGAGCCTTATAGTCCCTAAAAATGATTGAATCTTAAGTTTTGAGAGATGATAAAATACTATTTGTAGTAATTTAGTGTTTTTGTGAAGATTAAAGAGGAACTCCTTTGTAATTTTGACCTAATTAGAGTAATTTGGCAGCATACAGTCAGGTTTTCTCATGATTGTTTCAAAACAATGGTATATGAATTTGTGGCATGTTAAAATAGGCAGAAATGGGTCTCTAAACATGAATTGGGTTTGTGTTGTTTCATAATGGTTAAAGATGAATCATCCCTTTTGATGGTTTGCTAGAAGATAGAAATCTGTAATAACAGAGCAATGAGTGGATGATTATGTTTGTTTATGCTTTTATGTTGTTGGTAAAGTGTTATAAATGCATTGGCAGAGGTTTAGAAGGTTGGCTTGATGGTTTTGATGTATTGATCAAGGTGAACCCTATTGTGGAAAATGGTGTTTTGGCTGCAAAAAGGTAATGGGTCTGATAATACAGTGTTATGTGAATATGTTCTTAGTTGTTTTAGTTAAATTGATGACGATTACAATGATGTGAAGGTTAGGTGTTAGTTTGTAAGAAAGAATGCATGATTAGTTGTCTATTTTCCTTGGGAAAAGAGTTGTATTGAAGGGTGAAAGAATGGATAGTGAAGGAGATGAATGGATCTGTTTGTTTCTAATCAAGTTTTGTGTTGATACAATCATTTTGATGTTGGTTAATGTGTGTTTGGCTTTGTTAAAGGAGTGTAATATTGATGTGATGAGTTGGCTTATTGGAAGCCTTGTAGTTCAGAGAGAATTTGATGAATCATGGTGAAATGAATAGTGAATTGTTGTTATTTTGTAATTTGATCTTCTTAGTTTGAGTTTGGGTCTTGAGAACCCTAGATGATTGGTGTTTTTGGTAGATTCTCTTGCATCAATTGGTATCATATCTAGCAAGATTCTAATGATTTGTTGAACTAGTAGTTTGTTGAAGTTGTTGTGAGTTGTGGTTGGTTACAGGTGCTTGATCCATCTAGCTACAAAGAGGAAGGTTTCTGAGTTGTGTGTCAGTAGACAAGCTGAGGTCTATGGTCACCATCCTCCAATGGATATTAAATTGGGTAGAAGGTGAAAAGAGAGAGTGAGGCATCTTCTAGGATTTTTTGTTGGGTAAGATGGGTGGTGTGAACCAATATTCTACACCTGCAAGAACACAACAAATGAACACATTAATAAGGTCAATGCAAGTTAGAATATAGATTCCTCAAGAAATCCATTTGAATGCAAGATAAAAGGAATAAAATGAAGAACACAATAAAATTAAAACGAAGATGTTGAATCCTATTCTAAAACGAATCAAACTCTTAATCTCTTGAGCGAGTTGGTGCCAATTTGATGTGAAAATTGACCCTTTCCCAACTCTAGTGCTAGCTTTGATGATTTGATGAAGATTGTGATCCACTTTGTTGAAGATTCATGAGTGCTCCAAAACAAAATCTGCATAACCTAGCTATAAAACTCAATAAGATGGATGGAGATTGCGATGAATTTGAGTATAGTAAGTTTACTCAAGTTGTGGATGATCAAATGAGGAGATTAGCCTCTTATTTATAGAATTCCAAGTTGGAAGAATGCCCAAAAGAGAGCAATGTGGGACTAAGAATCGACAAATAGCAAGGTGTCACTTATCAACATGTCAGTGGATGGAGGATGTGCAAGTTTTGAAGAATGTGTCAATAAATTCATATATTTGAATTTTGAAATTGTTGAAATGACATGTAAGAGGGAAAGAAGGTGCATTAAAAGCCACTTGGGTCAAGGAAAAAGGACCTTCTAGGTGGAGTAAATTCCTTGTTCGATGGACAAAGTCCACTTGGATTTTTGAATTCAAATTTGAGGAATATTCCTTCATTATGCCTTTTGAGAGAAAATAGAGATTTAATAAATGAATTAAATCTATTTTCTTGTGCAAGTTGCAAAAGCTAGAGCATGGGACATGAGAGGAGATTAAATTAATCAAGGTTAATTAATTTAATGAGAGATCAAAATGATGTGACATATTGATTTAAATTTATGGATTGATTTAAATCAAAATATGAGAAGAATATGGCTTTAAGACTAATTAAATAAAGATTTTTGTTTTATTTAACCAAGGAGATGAAGTTAGATTAAACTTAATAAGGTTTTAATTTATTTAATTTAATGGACAGACTTTAGAGATTTAATCAAATAAAATTGATTATTTAATTAAATAGGGATAATTAGATCAGACTGATTGATTTAATTAGTAGGAAAGGATGGCTTAATTAGATAAATGATTTATTTAATTAAGAGAGGAATATTGATGAATTTAATCCAATAAAGGCATTCGATTAAATGGTTAGATCGAGGGATGATTTAAGATGAAACGGTGTTAGTGGTTGGGATCAAATGCGTAATGTCAATTAGTATATTTTATGTGTCTACATTTTGCCCCTCTTTGAAGCAGTGCACTCATTGTGTTGGTTCAAAGA
>VDFB02131037.1:0-15807 GCA_007258455.2 Sequoia sempervirens
CATAAGACAGCATTCACCTTTCATTTGGACTAGGTATATACAAATGCAAGATTGTTGCTAATTGCAAGTTAATGACGAATGAGTTAGAAAAACTCCACCTCAAGTATCTCATCAAGAGGTGTTCTTATGATCCGTTGGGTCATTACTTAGCTCAGTTGGAGCAAAGTAATTCACACAAGCCAACACTTGAGGACTTTTGGGTCAACTGCAAAGATGAATTTGAAGTGTGCCGACATCATTACTCCAGACTTACTCTTCCTCAACTTGCTGATTTCCTATTAGAAGATGTTGAGGGTTTGTCAGATGATGACGGAGAGGTGTTACTTAGCACATTCATCAAAGATCAGGTTGCTCACCAGCCACTTCGCCAACCAGATTGGTACACTAGGGAGAGTACTTCAATTGAGGACCTGTCAAGAGGGGTTATCAAAATTAGCATGCACTTCTTGGACAGAAAGAGGTGTAGTGCCTCTCCATGATTCACCCTTTTAATGTTGATCGTATGATGGTTGGTTTGTTAGTATTGTTGTGGTCTTACTTGTCGACTTTGCTTTGTGGTCAGGTATTGATTGGTGGTTAGTCTATTTGATTTAAATTTGGTCAAGCAATGTTTCTAATTAATTACCGTATTAAAATAGAATTATTATGTTAAAAGGTATTATGATAAGTAAAAATAATTGTTGTTTTGATTGATTGATTTATTAAATAATTTAGCAGGTAAAAGTATTTTGATAAAAGATATAAATATATTTATTAATAATTTTGGTGTGTAATGCAATATTAAAATAAATTAAAGTAAAATTTAAATAAAATAAAATAGAATTATAATGGAGTATTTTAATAAATAAATAGTAAAAATAGCGTAAAAAGATAGAATGATTTTGCATGCTACACATGCACAACTTCAAACGGAGTGTTGAAAAGAAACAGGATGTTTTATTGGAGATTTTGGAGATTTTTATGATATTTTTGTTTTCGAAAATTGAATAGTTTTCGACTTGCAAATAATTATCTTGGGAGGAGATTTTCATTGGAGGATTGATTTTGGATTTTTGGGGAGGCTGTAAATATTGTTTTCTTCAGAGGGTGATGCTATCTTGATTGCTTTATTAAAAATCTAGATTTGTATGTTGCATTGGAAAAAGGATTGTTTTCTCCACTGCTAACGTGTTGAGAGGGCTTTGGAGATTCTTAAAGTTATGTTAGTGGCAGGCCGTGAGAATGATCAAGGATCCAAATCTTGAAACTGTGAACTCTATCCTTATTACTCGCTTGATGGATTTACTTGGACTATTGATATCTCAAAAGGTAACATTTATCTTAGCACATTCTTAATATGATCAAAATATCAAACAAATATATAAAATGGGAACGAAATATTGTAGTATTATTTATTTGAATCATTATAACGAATTAGTTAAATGCATATTGTGTACATTCTTCTATGCTTTTCCTGACTTTCAGCAATCGCTTTTTATAGAGTGTTGTCAACTGAGGGTGTAAAGTAAGCATATCTGTGATTGAAATTACTATTGAACCTTCTTGCGATTTTGATTTCTTTTTTTTAGAAGGTTTCTTCTTGTTTTTAGTTGTAACTGAGTGAAATTTATGATTCATTAATAGACGAGCGTTGTATTCCTGTTCAAGTCTCTAGTTTTTCCGTGGTTATGGGACTGGATTTTGGTATTGATGATCTGTGCCCTATGCATCTTCTGCATTTGCTTGAAATTTTTTGAAGCCTTTTTAGCAACTCCATCGACGTATCCCATGCGCCTATCTTGATACCGTTCAAGCCAAGTTATTGTATGGCTTGCTAATTTATTCCGATAGCTTTATTTGGGTTGGGAATCTCTATCTTGTAATGCCTTCTCTACTGCGAATACTTTCCAATGGCCTCAGTCGATGCTTGCCTTGTATTTCATCCCTATCGAATTTGTGTGGTGCGATTGTATTATTGTTTATGGCGTTTCACTTGTTTATTGAACTTTTGCATGTGGTGATTTATTATGCCCCTGTTTAACCCATTCCAAAACTGCAAAATGTGATTCCCTTCTTGCATTAGCTATGGTAAACGAAGGATATACACTAAGTATGGAATTCGAGTTACTTGCAGTATATTTGGCTTTTGATATAGTTCAATAGCTATAACTGATTTGAGGTTTCAATTTTGAATTGGCGATTTCATTTTATGGCATTCGGTACTATGAGCTGCGTTTTAAATTTGATGGATAAACTTTGTGATTGGAATTTGTTGTATTTGATTGTGCTTGGCAATTCGATCCCATATTCTGTGTTGTGTTTTACCTTTGATAGCTATAACTATGCCTGGCTTGGTCACCTTTGATGTTTTATCTCTCAACAAAACTAACAATATAAAAACACAACATTAAATACTTCTTCCATTTTTGTTTTAGTTGAATGGACTCTAGAAGAGGAATGTTGTGTAATGCATCTAGATCGTAATAGTTTTTGATTCAAGATCCAATTGCGCTTGTCATTGTAATTCCTACATTGTTGTGTAAGAACTCTTCTTGCCCTAGATTTTGTGTCTTGTTTTTTTGTTTTATGTTTTGCAATTTCTTTGTATTCTCACTAGGGTTTTTTTTGAATTCTTTTGCAAATAAAGACACAAAGATGATAATTTTGTCTTCATTCATTAAAGTCTGATTTTATTAGCACTCAGATATTTATAACAGTCCATTACATGCTCAATCGAAGTTGATGACCCTTTATTACAAAGTCTCTAATAGATAGCACAGTGTTAACAACAAGTTCTGGGTGACAAAGTAAAGCTTGAACAGTGATTTTCTGAGTGTTGTTTATCGCTGATATCTCAAACTGGGCACTCAGAATTACATGTACAGTCATAGAAAATAGAAGTAAAACTTCAGGAAATAAGTGAGCCTCTTTCTGAGCCCTACAACTACAGATATAGCAATCTGAAATACAAACAGCAGTACTAAATTTATCTCAGACTTATAGATGCATAATGAAATATTGATAAATACCCGTTTGCTGCCTTCTAACATGGTTCTGAGACATTAGCAATGGTCTGAGATATTGCAGCAGACATAAGAACTCCTGTAGCAGCCCATAATCAAGCCCAGCTTTGTAGATAGACTCAGAAATTATTGTCTTTAAAGAACAAATCAGTATTAAACCCTTGCTTTAATATGCACCACGTCATTGTAGCAAATCACTGTAGTGCGGGTACTGTAGCGCAGCACTATAGCACGGGTATTGTAGCGCTACTATTCACATCACTATAGTAGCAAACATAAATTTTGATTTGCAAACGATTAAATCTTAATCTTCCGCAATCTTCAAATCTGCAAACATATAACCTTGAAACCCTTGAATAATCTTTGTATTTCTTCACCAATATGCTCAAATAGAACACTTGTATGATGCCCTCCTGTATGCCTAATTCAGTAGATATTTCACTACTTCAAAAGGCTGCAACAATGGAGAGTTAACGTTCTTCAATGGCTAACTGATTCAAAAACCTTTGGCTTCCTCTCTCAAACAAAAACTCATCAACACCAATGCTCAATCCCCCATCCCAAAAAATAACTCCAAAGTGAATTATATAAGCCCTCAAGAGAAAATCGAACTTCTCCATAAAAAGCCATTTAATAACATTAAAATGTTATTCTATTGCATCTTTTAATATTTTATGAAGAACTTAGGAATTGGCGCCCAATAAATAATTAAATAAATGGCTTCCTTTTAATGACGCCTTGACCCTTAATATTAAGTTAAGTTATAACTTAATATTATAATCTTTTTAAATAATTAATGTTTATTTAAGCCAAATAAACATTAATATCTCCATGAATATTCATTAACTTTGAGCACCGTCTGAACTAGGAGTTGAGCTGATGGAGCTACATACGACCACACACCTTACTAAAAATAGTAAGGGTCCCTCTCTATCCATTCCTGACTTACTATAAATAGTAAGTTGAGCATACAGAGTCCTGAAGACTTCTAACGAAAGCCAGAGCTGCTAGTTTCTGAACACTGGAGATGATACAACCCTCGAAAGACCCCCTAACCAACCTAATTAGCCTACGGGGGCCAAAAATAATAGGCTAATCTCCTCTGACAACTGATGTCAACAAAAAGGGGACATTACATGTTGCTTAGGTATTTCAACATTTTCCTTTCTAATCTTCCCAAAGCACAAGCCTTCTCAGGCTCCTAACCAAAACTATCAGACCTGCAAACTCTATCTTGATGTCATACTGGAATCCTTCATAGTCGCACACCCCTTTGGAATCAAATCACCTGTCTTAATAGTCTCTTGCTCCCAGATCTAAGTCTGCGGATATTAGCCTAGGTTTGGCGCAATAAACAACAATCATTTGATCCTATTGACCTTATATATTAGTCGCTTGTAATCAAAATTTCAATTTGAAACACGACGTTAGACAGTGTTCAAATCAATAACACTAGTTATTGCTTCTCATATATATGCGTAATACTTTTGGTATGCAATGAAATATTTAGAATTGGAATTCGGTTCAAAAGCTTAAGGTTCAGCTATATGCATTATAATTTGATTTACTTGCCTTATATGTTTTTATGTTGGCGTTTGATTTCAAGCAAGTCGATGAGCATGAGATTTTGCTTGGTCTTCAAATATGGTTCATTCGATGCTTAAGTGTCTGCTAAATATTCTATAATATGGGAATTCGACATAAGGTGTTATGTTTGGTTGATTGTATATATATGTAATCTATGTCTATTATATTTGATATAATGTTATTCAATCAGCATTTTGGGTATAATTTATACATATATATAAGCATACATACATACATATATACATATATATTTATATGTGTGTGTGTGTGTGTGTGTGTATATATACTAAAATATGTATATATATATATATTTATATACATATACATATGTATATATATATATATAGCAAAGTATATTTCAGTATACGTGAATATAAGTTATGGATAATTTGTAATTCGCTATGAATTTAATTATTTAGAATGATTTTTCCTTTACAATTAAATGGCTATGACAGCTAAATAAATTGCGAAATTAATAAGGCAAAAAGTTGATTTAATTATAATTAGTTAAATGGAAGAAATTGAGTTTTGCTTAAATTTAAATAAATAATTTAGATTATCTTTTAAATGTTGATGTCCTTCATAATCGTTAAATAGTTTATTTGTTAATGTATGTGGATTCCATGGTTATAATGTTTATTTGTTGTTTGTATTGGATTATGTGTTGAATTGGTGTATTGGGTGTGATTTTGGTTATTGTTCAAAAGTAGAGGTCCTTTGTGTTAAGGGGTTATTGGGAGACTTCCAGAGGCTTGGGGAAAATAGCTTGAGTATTGGTGTCATGACTATGTCATTTTGAAAGTGGTTGATTTTTATACTTGAATTGTGTACGTGAGGGTCTTAAGCCTTGCATTGCCTATTCTTTATTATGGTTGGATTTGTGAGCGAGTGGGTTCATGCCTCGCTCTATGTGTGTGCTCACGTGGTTTGTAATTTGTGCACGATGGTTTTACCCTGTTTGATGTTTTGAGTCTTCTAGTTGCTAGTAGGGAGAGTGGCTCTCGATGGGGGTCGACGTCTAGTGAGAGACTGTCAGGGTAACCCATTGGAGAGTTTCTTAACTCGGTGATAACCTAATTAATGAATTGGGGGATGGGTAATCTTCACATAAACAAGATAGTTGGTAATGCCTCACCCATGCCTGTAGTGCTCGTTTAGGCTAAGGATGGGTTGAGGAGGCCTAGTTGGCAAGATCAACTTCCTTGTCTTCACGAAAAGAATGTTGGTTCCGCATGTGTCACCCTATGATGCCGATGTCTAGTGAGAGACTGTCAAGGTAACCCATGCTAGGACCATGCGATAACACTCTCACCTATAGCAACCTAGCATTCCCTAGTCTTGTGTTCCCCTTGTTGTTTGCGTGCCTCTGGAAGTGGTGACTCTATTGTGAGATGCTATGTTGTACTTTGTGTATTGAAGTCATGTTAACCCTTTGTGTTGTGCTACTGTCTTCTTAACTGTTTTGAGTAGTGGGACCTTATTGTTATCTCCTAGCACGAGGGGTGGACCTTAGGGTTCCACATGGTCAGGTGGATTGTGCTTTTTCTTCCATCAGGTTTCCCAGCTGTTGTTCGTGAGCATGGAGGATGTACCTTATGTAGCGGATTTCGGATCTTGTACTAGTTCGAGAGACAGTTGCTTATATCATATGTATCATGTAATGTAATCTTGATGTATTCTTCCTGTTGTATTCAGGGAAGCTTTGATGTAAGTTTGTAACAATGTAATGATGTACCCTCATGGTAAGGGAATTTGTATATGTACTTGTAGCTATATATATCTGATCTTTGATGATTGCTTATCTGATGTTATGATATGGAAAGGTATGTGTTTATTCATTTAATGCAATGGATTTAGGATGAACTCTTGTTGATAGTTAATTCATGATGTGTGTTTAGATCTTGTTAATAGAATGTTCGTAATGCAGTCCTAGAGCCTTAGAGGACATAGATTAACTTATATGTTATGTTTAGATATGATTTACATTCCATGTTATTTTACTTTTAAAAAAAAATGTTCCATTATTGTTGCATGGTTGTGTTGTCCTTTGGGGTTCTATGGTGGGGCGTTACAGAAGGCGAAGGACAGTTCCAGTTACAAAGCCGCCAATAGGGTTTTCTTCACTACCTTCTACCTCAAGGTCGAGGCCTCGAGTTAAGGTTATCTTGAAGCCGCCTAAAGGTGTCAGAGTTAGTGCGAACATGAAGGGAAGAAGCACGGGTAAGAGGAAGCATAAGCAGATTGAGAAGGCGCCAGAAGTTCCAGTAGAGTCAGTGATATAGGCTAAAGCCGGTTCTTCATCTCCTGATTCGCCATTTTCACCACAGTTACCTCCCATCGATATTGAATTAGAGCCAGAATCACCAGTTCGGCTAGCCTCAATACCAGCTGATCCATCAAAGATTGACACGGCAACAACAATCTCTCCTTGAGAAGATGACATTGATCATTCATGTTGGCTCGAGAGGTCTCTGGGAAGGAGGCGAAAGCCTTCATATCATCTTGACTTATCTGAATTTGGCAGTCCCTATCAGGACAAGTCAAATAAGAAGAGCAAGAAGCAAGTGCACATAGAGAAGACTCCCGAGGCAAAGATCATTGTTGAAGTTGCTACACCACCAGTAGGCAAGAGCCTGGATGAAGTTGAGGTTGGTGATTTCACCTTCGTCAAAACAAATCTTGGCAAGAGCACTCGACACATGGATGTGAGCCTTTCAAGGTTGCTGCAAGTAATCTTGAAGAGCGTGTCATGAAAGACGGAGAAGATAAGGCAGCCCTCAAGGCTGAAGTTAAGCAGCTCCGATAGTACATCTTCGATCTTCTCCATGGAACCTCAAGCTACGTGCCTCTTCTTCCACAATGTTGCAAAACACTTGCAGAACAACAAAAGTTGGGTCGGTTAGTCAATCGAGGAAAGCTCTTGGACAACTGGATTGAAGATTTCATTGTTGCAGGCCGATACCTTCTCACGGAGTTATATCAATTGAGGTACAAGGTGCATGGTCTTCGTCAGGGGATTCAGTAGCTTGAGTTGTCTATAGCAGAGTGCAAGCCGAAGGACTTGATACTCATATCTCAGTTGGTAGTTGCATACGACGCCATTGTAGTAGAGGAGGATAAAAGGAAGATTTTCGCTTGGAGAGAACAACACCTCTTCAAAGTGAAAACATATGAAAGAATCTCTACAAAGATGGTTGCACTCAAAGAGGATGTTGTTGGAGCTCTCAAACTCATCAGTGGGTTTATCACTCAGATCCCGTGTCACTATCTTTGTGAGGATGGTACATATGCTGAGCTTGATGCAGTACAAATTGAGTTTGAGAAGCTTGTTCGTGATAGTCTTGATGGAGATCCTGTGGCATCCAAGTTGGATCACTTTTTAGTGATGACAACTAGTTTCAACAAGGCAACTGAAGAGGTCAGAGAATGTTAGAGGATGATCAAAGATGGAGAGGAGTTGAGCAGGCAGTCTATCATCGTAGATAGCGTCAAAGTGCCAAAAGATGAGACAGTCGACAAGTTCCTAGAAGAGGTGATAGACTGAGATGGCTTGTAGTAGACGGTCAGTTAGATCTTGCAGTTATTCTTGAGGATAGAGTCAGAAGCAATAGTTAACTCAACGTCATTTCTTGAGTTCTAATTGCTGATTTTATGCACGCCTATCTCATCTTCGTGGATGTCTTTGCAAGAGGATGGACTTTCAGTTAGGATCCAGTTAACTGATGTTAGTTATCAGTTAACTTTCATTTCAATAAGGACTTGCATGTTGCACACGTCCATTTAGTTTAGTTCTGTTTCGATCAACTGATGGTAGCTTTCCAGTTAACTTTATAGTTTCATTTATTTAGGTTTAGCAATAAACTCTTGAATGCTTGCAAGACTGATTGTAAACTCAAGGAGATTTTAGGGTTCCCTACTCCTTGAAGTTCTATAAATAAGAGCACCCTTGCTCATTTGTAATTAACTTTTGCATGATAGCATACATGTTGAGCCCACTTTTCCTGTAGTATTGCTATTTATGTATTTGTTCACGAACTTTTGATTGTGATAGAGAGTTGCTGAATTGCTGGCAATATTCCTATTCTCAGTATTGGTTCACTTTGTACTTTGAACTTTTATTAGTAATAACAAATTGCTGAGCCGCCTTGCCGTGCAATGTTACTTGTAATGGTTTATCTTTGTTCAATATAATGTTGGTTGATCGTTTATCTATGTGATAGGTCTTTCATACAATTTGCTGTCCTGGGTTATATTTGTTTCTAATAAGCTTGTTTCATATCTACACCTCGGATAGGAGTTGTCTCCTCCTTGGGAATTTAAAAGTAGGTTTAACGTGTGTTGTTGTGATTAATAATATTTGTTTCATATCTACACCTCAGATAGGAGCCGTCTCCTCGGGAATTTAGAAGTGGAGATTGTCGTTTGATGTTGTTGCCAATAACCTTTCTTTCAGCCTACACCTCGGATAGGAGTCATCTCCTCCTCGGGAATCCTGACTTAAAGATTATCATATATCAATTCCCTGCCCCTAAGTCCTCGTGCTTTGTTTCTCTTGAGGAAATAGGATCGATTAAGCATTAAGTTAGTTGTAGTTAAGATCTACAAAACCAAAGAAAAACCTTAGCTGCAATGTATTGATTTTCTTAAACTTGTGCCTCTTCTAGCTGAGTCAAAAAAATAGGATTTAGATCATTTACTTTTTCACGCATATCAACAAAAGAGGGAGCTTCCCCTCCTAATTTGAAGAGCAGTCATTACGCATTGTGCATAGCTGTCTGTTACCAATATGCACTCCAGAGGTGCGAATTGAAACGCCAACATAGTGCAATTCTAAATATCATTAATTTGATAACTGCTAAAAGACCAAATAGAAGCATAGTAAATATTGTATGATGACATGATCTTTTGATAGACCTGAAACTTGCCTACCATAGGCAAATATTGCTTATTCCATTTTGAGAGTTTTCTATCAATTTTACCATGAATCCAGTCCCACATATCTTTAAGTAAGGGACTATGGAAAAAGGGATACCAAGATATCTCAATTGCTAATTTGCCCCCTCCCTCGCCATTGAAGACCTTGCTTATTGAACTAGTTTGGAGGAGACTCTTGCCAACTAAGAAGAGTAGGTTTACTCTCCAAGACTCTAGCACTAGAAGCTTTACAAAAAAGTTCAACCTACATGTTTTCAAAGTTCCTGTCTTCCATTTTCACAAAAAATGTAGTATCATTTGCAAACTGTATGTTTATCAAGTCCTCATTATTAGGAAGAGTTAGGCCTTTAATTTCATCTCCATTATTCTTTATTCTCATTAGGAAGTGGATAGCATCAGAGGCACCCTTGTCTAATGGATCTTTGGAGATGAAAGGGTTTAGATAATGAACCATTAACATCAATCTAGATGACAACATCCTAAAACAAGAATTTAACCATTTCATAGAATTTAGGAGAGCAGCCAAATACTTCAAGGGTCATAATGATGCATAACCATTCAATCCTATTGTCATGTCCCTTTCTAGATTTCTAACGAATTTATAGCAAACAAACAATATCTAAACAACTGTAGTTTGGATATATTCAAATAGCATGCATGAAATTAGCTAATTGACATATGAACTTGCACCGAATAGACTTGCATGAATGAAACAAACTCCAACAATACATTATATTGATGACAATGGATTTGTTTACTCTCTTATTCTACTTTGTGTAATGTCCCTAATAGGAATTATACTGGTTTTACCCCAAATTATCAATTTCCCAAGCAATTAAAAGGTTAGAAGGTACCTTGGCTTGATTTAATCGCTGGAAACAAGTTAGAGATCAATTACAATAATAACTTAACAAGTAGAGTATCATAATTTGAACATTAGCAAATCCATAGTAAATTTATTCATCCGATTATAACCTCACCTGGGGGATGCTCAACCATGGGGGAGTATGGAAGAGGATGATTTGATGGGGTGCCTTAGCCTCCTTGGCCTCATGTGGCGCATGCCATTCATATGAGGTGGCCTACCTAGTGAGGATCCCAATTCCCTCATCTTTCCATCCTTTTCCATTCCCTCATGATTGATCTCCTTATATTGCTACACCATGATAGGAAAGTGAGGTTACAAAAGGGTGCCCTAGTAGCCCAACTCTCCTAGGCCCAAAGGTGTACCCTTTGTACCAAAGGCAGTTCCCTTTGCGATCTTTATTTGTGGGTCGATCTGTCTTTGAATGTTTGTTCTTCTCAGATTCAACTCCTTCTCCCCTATCACTTCTGAATTCAAAAGATATAACTTAAAGAGAAACAAATGGATTAGATCAACGAATAATTATCAATAAGGATTAATAATTGCTGCAAGCATCATTATTGCATGATTATATATATATATATACCTATTTCTAATGTAATTACATATTTATATGTATAAATATATATAAACAGATATAAGTGCATATCAATTAGAAATAGGTATATATATATACACTTATAATTGATATGCACTTATAATTACATTAATCTTACTTCCCTTATGATCTTCATATGTCGATTCCTATCTCTGTTAGGTCTGCATATATCTCTTCAGATCTGCATATTTTATCTTTGAGATCTCCACATTATATCCCTGCTGGTGTATATGATTTTCCTCCATGCTTTACTGCCCCTGCTATCTAAATGCAGATTTATTTATTATCCCTCAATGATTCCCTGTTTTCTAATACTCAGAAGATATTCCTTATTCCTTCCTGTAGACTTCCTATTCTATTCCTCCTATGATATCCTTTTAATATATTTATTCCTACTTCTGTCCTCATTTATATATGTGTGTGAATCTGATTGTATTCCCTTCTCCCCCTCAAACTCACTCCTTATCTCGCCTTATATATCTTTAAAGATTCTAAAGAAAGGATACAACTATTGCCAACCAAGGCAACACTTTAAAAACAAATAACCTCTCACAAAAGTGGCATCTCTTCAAGACCTTAATCGCTGCTCTTAAACTTAAGCGCTGCCTTTCTTAACATGGTCGGCTGAGTTTAAATGCATATAACCAAGGAAGTTGGCACACATACTCAATATTTGCTTTGTAAACATCTTCATTGCTATCATATGTTTTCCATCACTCAATTAATAACTCCTTCTGGGATTACTGCCTAGTCAAATATATTATCGCTGCCTTGTGACTGATTCCTTTAGGAATCACTGCTTATATGAATCGGCATTGCTGCAGATTATTTTAGATTTATATGTTATTTTATATTTGTATATTTATTTTTATATCATTTTTATATTATAATAATAGTAATATTTAAATTGTTTGATATTTATATTGTCATATCTGATAATTATAATTATAATAATATTCAATTGCTAACATTTATATTTTGATATGTATTTTGTTATTTACTTATTTTGTATTTACATCTTAGCATTTACAATTTAGGGACATGACACTTTGACAGATTTACAAAGTAAACGGAAGTAACAGACTTACAGAACATAATATAAATTAAGAACAACCACGGTTCATAAGATATAGCTTTATTCTCACTCATTCCATATGCAAGGTATACAGGAATATCATAACATCAGTCCCCAACTATGAACAAGTACATATAAATAGTAGACTGATGTTGGTTAAGACTACCAACTCTCAATAACTACTAACCAGCTATAACAACCGTCGGGGACTAACACGTAATTACAAAACACAATTATTTATTTATTTATTACCTAGCCAACTAAAACATATTCACTTGACTTTCAGCCGACTACATCAACCCCCCCAAAAATAAAGTCGTCTTCCAAACAACACAACAACAAAATTCGAGATTGAACATACAACAAAAAATGATCACTAAGAAGAGGTAGGATGAGAAGATGTCCCTAGATGTACTAAGGACGTGGATGTGGATGTCGCCAAGTGTTGTTGGCAAAGACGTTGGAGCCTCTAGTTAGCCACCAATTCGCTCCTCGGGGCTGTTTTTACCATGTGAACTGCCTCCATCAATTGTTTCTTTGTCTTCTGGAGTTTTGTTCTCTCTCTTGCAATGTAGTTGTCGTCTTCTCTACCTGCACCTTCACCTATAACTCTCTTTGTCCCTCTCGACTAGTTGAACATCTCTCTCGGTCAATTGTTTGTCTCTCTCTACTACCACCATCTTCTCCAAAGTTTGTAACGAGAATGCTTTTACCGCTGTGGCTTAGGCAATTGCTCACAGAGACTAGGATATGATAAACCAATTTTGCTCAAACGATCTCGGCTTTGTGTGAGGGGCTCCATCTTTGGATTGAATGGCCTCCCTTAATCCAAAGCCATATGTGATGCAATCTGAAAAAAGACATCTCGATAGTAGAGCTCGTCCAGTGAAGGCTGATAAGACTCTACTATGTCTCCTACCATGGGTCTCCAAGGGATGCTGAGCAGCCAACATCTCCAATTCTCAGTGGTCTCCACTCGACCGTCCATGTGAGATGAAGCATTTGAAAAATTCTCCCTCATATCCAATCTGCATGAATGCCAGGATCCTCTTTGCTTCTTGTTCTACCAATGGGTCATGGCCGATATCCAGCTGCTGAGAGATCTCCCCAATCTCATACATCACCTTAGCCATCGAATAGAGCTCTCCAAGGTAACACTGTACTGTGCCAATGGGGTCATATGCATTCGGTCAACCAATCTCAATGAACACCCCATTTGACTCAGCCTCACTTGACTCCTCTCCTGACTCTGCCAGAAGTGGCTATGGGTTTGTGTTTGGCACCGTCACCATGGCAATGTCTGTAGCTGGCGGAGCCGATCGTGAGGGATTTGAAGGGCTCGTCTAAGTGTCAATGCCAAGGCGATCAACTCTCGCTCATGTGGTCGCTTTATGCCCTCGATCAATAATCTTGGAAATTGTGGTGGAGGGGCATCTAGCGGTGCTCCCATCATGCCAAGCTAGTCATCAATCCCGGTGTCCTCTTCATCCCTCAGAGTGTTTTTGGCTAGAGGTGGTACTGTTGGAGAAACTACGACCAATGGTGGCATTGGTGGTGGTGGTGGTGCTAGTAGTGCAGGCGATGCAACTGGTAATGTAGTAGTAGGTTTTGGGACCGTGGTTGGCTACATAGGAATGGTTGGCTACATGGGGATGGCTTCCTCGATATCCTCCCATGAGTATTCCTCTCTTGCTAGTGATACCTCTTTTGTATTCATCTACGTGGAGAAGATAGCTCGTGGCCTTTTACCGTAATTAAAATCCCATAGCCGAAGTGTCTCTCTGCTTCCTCTTCTTCGTCGATGGTGCCATTGATTGAGGTGTCTCTTCCCCTATTGTTTGCACTCCCAAGTTTTCCCAATAGAACACAGTTGGCTAGGATGCATCCAGTTGGCCTATCGGTTAGAATCTTCCCCACTTGTCAGAGGATACCTACGTGTAAATGGTATCCAGCAGGAGTTGAATGGCATGTTGGTTCATGTAGAACACCTTGATAGCCGAGTACAAGAACTCTTGTATCCTCTCAAATAGTACACTTTCGCCCAATTATACACCCTCCCCATACTCAATCTGACCATGAGAGTAATCATCCATATTGCAATGCCTGATGCTTTGCTAGCTCTTGTGAGTCGACACTTGATCAAATTGAGGACGCATTTCCATTCAGGAGCGGCGAGGAAGTTTTTCCTCATACCTCTATTACTCACTCTCCAAATACTATCCTTCTCCTGTTGGGTGAGGTTTGAGTGGCATACTCTCTCCAGGAGTGACTCCTTTTGCTGTCGTGACATCTTCCTCATTGGTTTGTCTACTGATGCTCCTCTTGAAGGTATTCCAAATACCTTGGTGAATTTTGTAGGTGCGAAGGATATCGTGATTGGGCATCCTCTATAATCAATCGCTGACTTGTGAGAGTGTCAGTTGTACTGTACTATGATTTAGCGCAAGTATGGCTCAAAATCTCTCTAATTAAAGAATGGTAGTTGAGCGGCCTTGTCAACCTGCACACACTGGAGTGTTGCTTTTAGAATGCAATCATCTTGTGCTCCTAGCCACCATGATCAACATTCATTGTTGTTGAGACTCTCCCATGTAATGATATCAGCTGTGATGGTGTCATCATCCCTCCCCTTCACCATTTTCCTTGATGCAATGTGGGGTCTGAAAGGTGTTGGCTGCTTACCTTTACTACTATTGGCAGCCATGTCTATCTAGCAATGTACTTCTGGCACTTCTCGACATGGGTTAAATAGACACTTCGGGAAATGGTTGTAGCAAGTGAATTTATGAAGTATGATGATTGATGCATACACTCTCCAACAAATCTTGGTCATACAATGTGATAATTCCTCCCATACGTATGCGTGACTTTTCTTCTACAACTCTTTGCTTTGTTTGTGCCTTACATTGCAGTCATCCTTATGCCATATGCTATTGTTAGTCTATGAATACTACGGGGAAACTGAGGTTGCCTCAGCTATGCGGTCTTGAAGACTCTGCTTCTCTCTCTCTGTTGTTCCTAATTTTTTGACTTGTTAAAGTGGGATAACCTATCAAAATTTTGATAAAATTTGAAGATTTTCTCTTCTAAGGCACATTTTACGAGGTGAAAAGGTTAGAAAATTTCAGTTTTGGGTCTATAGTCCTTTTGGCTAACATTTTTCACTCACTCTCGTCCGTTTTCGTGAAATTCTGAGTCATTTTTAGTGTGTTTTTGGTCAATTTCGGGTTTTTGGGGCATCACTGCAAGTAGGGGTTTTGGTTTCTTATTACAAGTAAGTGATAGGAACTTTTTGCTCTTATTACAAGTTACTTTTTGTTTTAATTTTAAGTTATAGGAACTTTTTGTGTAACTTACAAGTGATAGAAACTTTTTGCTCTTATTACAAGTTACTTTTTGTTTTAATTTCAAGTTGTAGGAACTTTTTATATAACTTACAAGTTGTAGGAACTTTTTGTTCACTTTACAAGTTACTTTTTAAAAAGTTACTTGCAATGACTTGAAAAAGTTCCGATTTCACTTAAAGTCACTTGCAATGACTTGAAAAAGTCCCGATTTCACTTAAAATTAACTTGTAAAGTGCCTTGAAAAGCCCGATTTGAGTTTTTAAGCTTGCAATGTGTCATAAAAAACCCGATTTGTCTTGTTGCAGGTCTGTTCTTCTTTATTCTTGTTGTTTCTCTTCATTTTAATGTCTTTAATCTCTGACTTTTTGGGACGCCAATGTGTGAGTTTGAGTTTGCAT
>VDFB02131038.1:0-57917 GCA_007258455.2 Sequoia sempervirens
TGGGCATAGGAGAACTTCAAGGGCTTATATTTGACACATATTAGTAAGACCTCCTTTATCCTCACATTTTCATCATGTATGTATTTAACCTTTATGACTCATCTCAACCTTCCATATCTTCATTTCGTGTGTTCAAGTTTGTCACCATAAGGCTTCTTGACAAAGTTTCAAGCTTCATGACAGGTACTCCATGATTGTCACTTGTCTCTTCATACATTTCCACTCTTTGACTTTCCTTCAAATTATTACAAGACTAATAATCCTCCTTTAATGTCCATAGGTTAGCCACTATATTTTGTCATTATTTCTTTAAAATTACCTTAACCTGTAAACCTTAGTCTATTTTCAATCCATAGGTCATAATATTCTTGTTCATTAGATCTTTGTCATATAAAAATATGTTTTTTAACTATCCTAAATGGACTATTACTATGGATCATTTCTTGGTGAATTTATAGAGGATTATGCATGCCTTTAGTATTACTTGTTATCTTCATGAAACCCTTTCCAACCTTTAACAAACCTCTAACAATTTTCTTCAAACTATATTTGATATATTTGGCCCCCCTCTTTAGGCTCCTATTATTTAAGAACCCTACTTTGTTATTCATCTTTTGACTGTTCATTTAGAGATCTCATTACTTAAAATGTTTACATATATTATGACACCTATCTATTGCATTCTTTTAATGTTACAAGTTTGGAAAAAATAATATGCTTATATTTGGACTATCATCATGCATGATATTGAATGCTTAATACTATCACCAAGTTTTTCATACTTATGAAAATATTTCCAATGGCATGTGAATGGTTTTCCAACTGTCATCCTTCTAATAATTGAGCCTCTTGTAACTTGTCTTGTGATTGTCTTGTTTTCCTTTTTTAACTTCTATGGTATTCTTCTATCTTGGCTTATTATGCTACTCATCATTAGGACTACATACTAATTTATCCATATTGCATATGACTATAACACATTATTTCTCTTTGTTGCTTAGACTAAACTTTATCCAAACAACCATGAAATTTTACCTATCATGTATCACTTCACCATGTACATGTAGAACACCCCAAAAAAACTATGGTATGGTATCAATTTGTTACCTACACCCTTATAATGAAATCCTCGTGGTTAGCAATACCTCTAGTTAACTCTATAACCTTATTCTTTATTGCATACTAGTGATGGATTTCTTCAACTTCTAATAGATCTATCAATACTATCTCTCCATCATGCATAGGTGATATATCATGGTTTATCATTTCCTTTCAAGCATTGAAATATTGACAAGGGTTTTGATAGGTTTTTACCAACCTTGATAGGAGGTTTGAAAATAGTAAATGACAAAAATTAGGAGAGGATTTTGAATATATCATATGGTCTTGCATATTACTTTAAGTATCCTTTGAATCAACAAGCAAGTTTAAAAACATTTTAAAGGGAACCAAAGGACCTTTATGATAGGTTTATAATGTTTCATTAGATTGATGAGGTTATATGGTAGGAAATACATTAAGGCTATGATATTAGATGAAACAAATGGAGATATTATTTTAAAAAAATGTATGATAGATCCCAGCAATATCCTCATGAAACCCATAGAAAACTTGACAGTAAAATATGGTCATGCCTATCACAATATTGTGTTCTTTTCTTCTATAATTTCTTACCTTTCCTCCTATTTTAGAGCCTTAGCCTCCCTCATATCCCTCTCTACCTCTATATATAGTTGTTTAAGAGCTACAAAGAAGTCCAAAGCAACAAATTTTCCCCTTGCTTCTACTTAGGTCTGTGGTGTAGTCACGGTTGGCGGGTCTAGAAAGAACTATCCAACTATACAACTTAGAGTTCAACATAGTGGAATAACACAAGAAATGATCAACAAACATGAAATTTCATTGATTCATTAACTAGAAGTCTTACATGCTTCATTTTCCTTATATGTGGAATGTCTAAGGGCTCATAGGCCTACCACAAGGCTTTATAAACATTATAATTGGCACAAAGGCCTAATTTCACAACCGGATCTGAATATCTGAAACACTTGAAATCTAATCCTAAAACTACTGACTAATTGAACTATCTTCCAATGAATTACAAATGATATTAAATATGACATCTAGCTCCTACAATGATCTATGTTAGCCTTAAGGGTTTGCAACCCCAATGAAAGATCAAACATGTAGGTCAACAAAACATGAGAGATAGCCCATCAAAAGATGGAAATGAATTATGGATCTCCAAGAAAGTAACCTCAAACCAAAAATGTCTTGAATGATGTCCCATTAAGTTTCGTGTGCTTCGAAAATGGTCGACACCACAAGCCTAAGCTAGATAAGCCCCAAATGCTCTACCAAAGAATTGATAGTAAAATTTTGAGAGTGACAACTTTCTGCAAATGAATGCAAATATCTTGAAATATGGATATGTTTTAGAAAACCTCATGTATCTAATGTATATCCTACTTCGTGAGCTAAGAGATGACAATGCGGTAAAATATGGAAGAAACTGCTGAGACAACTGTGAACTAAATTTCTAGGAAAGAAATGTTTTTGGTTGATACAGGATTGCTTTACAACAAGGGATGCTCTTGCTTCATACACCTAGAGTTTGAAGAAAAGTGAATCCCTCACTTTCCAAGGGCTAGAGTAAAATCAAAATGGTCCACCTTAGCTTGATAAATCCATGATGAATCCTCCACTATCCTACCTTTCCACTTCACCAAGTATTCCCTGTACTACTTGTTCCTAGTGATCCTTCTAGTTATGGTATCCAAGATCTGCTCAATCTACTCCGATGGTTGATGTGGCAACTGCTCCTTTAGGTCAGCTTATTTGTCACTGCCATTTGTCTATCCTTCATGATACTCATAGATGTTTTCAATGTTGAAAATAGTCGATATACCAAGTGTCTCTAGTAACTCCACTTCATATGCCTTTCCGGAATCAAATTTCCTGAGAATCTTACGTGGTCCAAACTTCCTCATCTTCAACTTACTGTGTGTCCCTATTGGAAACCTTTCCTTTTGAATATATACCATAACTTCATCTCTAACAACAAGTTCCTTATGTATCCTTTTCTCATCCGCTTTCTCCTTGTACATATGGTTCATGTCCTCCAAGTGTTTTTGAACCTGACTATGCATTGTCTCCATGAATCTTACAAATTATTTTGCTTCTGCACTCCTCTTATTCTCCATACTGATGTCTTTGAGCTCTGAAACTCCTCTAGGATGTATTTCTATAACAATCTCAAGTGGTGTCTTCCATGTGCTCCAATTTGTCGAATTATTGTATGCAATATTTTCTTGTGGTAGAACTATATCCAAATTTCTTGCCTTATCTCCAACCAAACACCTCAACAAGTTACCCAAACTCCTATTGACTACCTCTATTTATTCATTTGTCTATGGATAGTATGTTGAGCTAAACTTTAGGTCTATCTTCATCTTCTTCCACAATGTCCTGCAAAAGTATCCAATGAACTTAGTGTCCCTGTCTAAAACTATACTCTTAGGTAATTCATGTAATCTCACAATCTCCTTGAAAAATAGGTTAGAAATATGCACAACATCATTAGTCTTCGTGCAAGGAATGAAATGTGCCATTTTAGAAAATTTGTCCACTACCACCATGATGGAATCATATCCTCTCTATGTTCTTGGTAATCCCAATGTGAAATCCATTCATATTCCTTCCCAAGGTCTCTCTGATATTGTTAAAGGTTTATATAATCTAGTATTCCAACTACTCCCTTTTGCTACTTGACAAATTCTGCAACTCTAAACATACTTCCTGACATGCTTATATATCCATGGCCAAAAATAGTGTTCACTAACCAAAGATACTATCTTATCTATCACAAAATATCCTACTAGACCTTCGCTATGCTTCTCCTTAATTAGATTCTCCCTCATTGAACTCCTTGGAATGCACAATTGATTTCCCTTGAACAACATATCCTCTTGAATGAAATAATCCAACCATTGGCTCATGTTTGTCACTACTAGCTTCTTACATGCTCTCCAAGCTTCGAAAAAATCTAGATCATCCTTATACATGTGCTTTAGTTCTTCAAAACCTGATACTTCTATCCTCATCTTTGTCATCAAACTACTCCTCCTGCTCAATTTATCTGCAACTTTGTTTGACTTTCCACTCCTATGCTTCAACACAAATGTATAACTCTACAAGAACTCAACCCATGTCATATGTCTCTAGTTCAACTTATCTTGACTGTTCAAATATTGCAAAGCTTGATGGCCAATGTGCAACTCAAACTCCTTAGGCAACAAATAATGTTTCCACTTCTTCAAGGCTTGAATTATGGCATAGAATTCCTGATCATAAACTAAATATCTTCTTTTGGCATCATCCAACTTCTCATTTAAATAAGTTATTGGTCTCCCTTCTTGACTTAACATTGCTCCTATTACATTCCCACTGGCATCACAATCAACTTGAAATACTTTGCCAAAATCAAACAATGCTAACACTTGCTTCTTTGTCACCTTTTGCTTCAACAGGGTATGTGCAGGATCATGATGGGCCAAAAAGTGGTGATATGATGGGTATGTGTAGGGTATGTGGTTGATGACTCTTTTTTTACCCAAAATTAATGAAATGAAAAGGGATTTTAAAGGAGATTCTTAGACTTCCACCAATATAAATTGTGTTTTACTTTGAATTTAATAAATTATTATTATTTATTTTCTATTTGAATTATGACTAAAGTCCTGATTGATAGGTTGGTTGAAAAACATCTATAGCTTTCAAACGATATCACATTTTTTGAATCTAAAACATGTGTCACATTCTATGCTTCACATGCTATAGGATTAAAAAAAAAATTGAATTTCATGAAGTTTTGACCAAGTTAAGGTGGTTAGACATATGAGTTTTTATATTTTTTAAAAGTTGTAATAAAAAATTCATAATTAATAATTTACTTGGAAAAAATTACAAAAAATATGTATCACATCAGTATGAGTCCTCTACTTATATCTAAAATATTATAATTTTTTTTTTATCATTTTATTATGGTTAGTGGTTAGTCAAATACCTACTTTTTTTTCCTGAAATTTAAGTACTACTACATTGAAATTTCAATTTTTCACCAAATAGATTTTTTTTTTAAATAAACCTAGTAGTTTAGAAACTACATTCAATTTGCTATAGATTCTATTCTTACATATTTTTTAAATAATATAGATAACTTATTCAAATTTTTACGTCAAGTTGCCTAACTTTGATTTTTTTGAATTTTTGGCCACTTAAGGGCCTGTTTTTTCATGATGATCCTACACATACCCAACAATTGAAAAATTCTTTGTGCTCCAAATTTCCACTTAAATTCCTTCCTATCTCCTCTCATTGTTTATGTCATAGGTGTGCAAATGCTACTAAAACTCTTGATGAATTTCTGGTAGAAACTAGCTAATCCATGAAATGATCTTACCTCTCCAATACTTATCGATGTAAACCACTCAAAAATTGCTCTAGCCTTCTCAAGGTACATCTTCAATCCTTCAGTAGAAATGAAAAAACCCAAATATACCAACTTTGTCTTCATAAAGCTACACTTCTTGACATTTTTCAACTTCTCTTCTCTTAGCCTTTGCAATACTTGTCTAATGTGCCACAAATGTTCTTCTATATTCTTACTCAAAATTAAGATATCATCCAAGTAAACAATAACAAACTTACCCAAGAGTTGCTTCAGTACCTCATTCATCAACCTCATGAAAGTGTTAGGTGTGTTGGTCAATCCAGAAGGCATTACTAACCACTCATACAATCCTTCATTCATCTTGAATGTAGTCTTTCACTCGTCTCCTTCTCTGATCCTAATTTGATGATACCCACTCTTTAGATCAATATTTTTAAAATACATTGCTCCACTCAAATAGTCTACAATGTCATCCATCCTTGGCAATGGGAATCTATACTTGACTATGACCTTGTTAATTGCTCTTGAATCTATGCACATCCTCCATTATCCATATTTCTTTGGTACTAGTACAACAGGTACCACACATGGACTTAGGATTTCCTTGATCAATCCTTTCTTCAATAGCTCTTGTATTTATCGATTCAATTCTACATTATCAACAGGTGTCATCCTATGTGCCGCTTTGTTTGGAAAACTTGCTCTAGACATGAGATCTATATGATGACCGATGCTTCATACTAGTGGTAATCCATGGTACATTCTTTGATATGATATCTCTATACTTTGTCAATAATTTTTCTACCTCTTCATTCTTTGTGGTAGGATTCTCTGCCTCCAGTTTACCACCCTTCTTTGGAATCAATGTAAAACACATGTTCTTGTGCATCAATCCTTCCAAAAGCTTTCTTTCATCTACCAAACATAATTTGGTTGTGACACAAACTTCACTTTTATCCTCTTCTTCCAAAGGTATCAAAAGATGTATCTTACCATTTGAAGTCACAGGATAGGTATTCTTCCTCCCATCATGGATTAGGTATTCTTCTTCCCATCGTGGATTTTTTTCCCATCATATTTCCATGGTCTTCCTAACAGTAAATGGCATGCATCCATCGACATGATATCACACAACACTTCATCATTATTGATCATATATGGAATTTCACCAAACACTACTACTAACCAATATCTTATGCTCATCTTGAATCCATGCTATCTTATAAGGCTCTGGGTGTTTCAATATCTTTAAATTCAGCTTGGTTACCATCTCTTCTAAAACTAGATTATCAGTGCTACCACTATCAATAATAAATTTACATACCTTTCCTTTGGACTTACACCTTGTCCTGAATTGATTCCTCCTTTGCGGTGGCTCTTCAGTTACTTATTCATGTATCAAATCTCTCCTCATTACCAATGATTCACCTTTCTTTGGTTTCCCAATTGAATTAGGGGATCCATCAAGTTCTTCTTCCACATATGTTGTTCTTCTGGTATGCTTAGTCCTCTCGTTGGTGCTTCCTTGATGACATTCAAATGCTCTATATCCTTCACCTCCACACTTGAAATAGGTTCCTCTAAATGGTCTCTTCTTAGATCTTCCTTCATCTCTCCTATATCCATCATTGTGGTAGGAATATGACCTCCTCTGTCACTGCGGTAGAAATTTGTGTCTTCTCTTCCTCTGTGGTATGAATGATTGCCCTTTTCTTCACTGCGGTAGGGTTTTCCATCATTTCTTTGCTCTGCATACATGGTCTTATTTCTTTGGATTGTGATCCACTCCTCTAGAATCTTCCTCTTACACTTCTATGCCTTTGTTCAAACTTCTTGTTCAACTTTTCCTCCACCTTCAGTGCAAATTTGTATGCTTCTTAATTGTTGTCATCTTCAATAGACTCAATTCTTCTTGGATGTTCATTCTTAGCCCATTGATGTACCACACAACCTTCTCTTTTCTTGCTTCACTATGTCTAGTTCTAATGATAATCATTGGAATTCTTTAGTATTATCCTTCATAAACTTCTCCTTTTGCCTAAGATTCTACAATCTTTTCAACAATTCAAGCTCATAATCAGTAGGTATGAATTGATTCTTCAACATTGTCACCATCTTATCCCACTTTGTGAGTTTGTCTTTCCCCTCCTATTTCTATCTATTTAAACTTCTTTCCACCAAATAGCAAAATGTCCCTTCAACTTGGTTTTTTCAAATCTCATTGTTTTCAAATCTTCAATTTCTTCATATTTGAAGTATTCTTCCATATCATTGATCTAATCAATCAATTCCTCAGATTTTAAATTTCTCGCATAAGTTTGAATTTCAATCCTAGGTTGCTTATCAATTTTGATTCTTCTTCTTCTTCTAGGTTTTCTTCAATTTGATTTGCAACAAGATCTATCTCATCATCACTTTCATCTGCATGTCTATGGTTTAGACCTCTTCTTCTATCTTCTTCTACAACATCCAATAAAACTCTCATTTCTCTCATCATCTCTAGCATCTCATCCATTCTTCCAAAAACATTGGCCATGTCAGGCACTCTTCTTGGTGGCATGTCTTCCCTTGGATCTGATGCAACTACCTCAATTTGGTGATCTAGTTACAAGGAATTCAACTACATCATATGCCAATGATCGATTGAAAACACATGCATTCTACCTCAAGTCAATGATATGTTCACCACAAGGAATGTCTTCTTTCCCAAAGGACTCAAAACTCACTCTGATACCACTTGGTGCAATCATGGATGGAGGGTCTAGAAAGAACTATCCAATCGTGCAACTTAGAGTTCAACACAATGAAATAACACAAGAAATAATTAGTAAGCATGAAATTTAATCAATTCATTAATTGGAAGTCTTACATGCCTCATTTTACTTATATGTGGAATGTCTAAGGGCTCATGGGCCTACTGCAAGTCTTTATAAGCATTACAACTAGCACAAAGGCCTTATTTCACAACTAGATCTGAATATCCGAAATACTTGAAATCTAATCCTAAAACTATTGACTAATTGAACTTCCTTCCAATGAATTACAAAGGATCTTAAATATGATTCTCCAACTCCAACAAAGATCCACGTCGGCCTCAAGGGTTTGCAACCCCAATGAAAGATCAAACGTGTAGGTCAGCCAAAACATGAGAGATAGCCCATCATAAGATGGAAATGAATTATGGATCTCCAAGAAAGTAACCTTGGACCCAAAATTCCTTGAATGATGTTCCATTAAGCTTCACATGCTCTAAAAATGGTCCACACAACAAGCTTGAGCCAAATAGACCCCAAATGCTCTGCTAAAGAATTAACAATGAAATTCTAAGAGCGATAACTTTTTGCAAACAAATGCAAATCTCTTGAAATATAGATATGTTGTAGATAGCCTCATGTAGAATGCATATCCTACTTGGTGAGCTAAGAAATTACAATGCAATAAAATGCAGAAGAAATTGTTAAGACAACTACGAACTGAATTACCAAGAAAGAAATTTTTTTGGATGATATAGGATTGCTTTACAACTAGGGATGCTCCTACATCAGTTTGTAACTCTACCACACATTTTTCATGAGTTTCCATCAGTTCTTAATACATAATACTACCTTTTATGCTTATCATGATTGTACTATGTTCGTATGATATTTTAGCCTCCTATATTTCAAGTCCACTATTCATCTTCTTGATTGTTTTATCTTGCTTCTCAACATGCTATAATAAACCTCTCATCACTGTGATTGTCCTCTATGAACATGTAAACCTTATGTAGTCTATCATTAGAAAATGAAAACCTTTACACACTTTCATCTAGGTTTTTAAGCACTAAATATGACTTTGCACTATACTTTTCATGATTGTCATATCAATCACAAAAATGCACTATTATATCCAATATCTCATTCATACAAAGATATTGAATTCCTTATCACTGATAACCTCATGATTGAAAACTTTGGTATTGAATTATATTATGGATGCTCCAACATTGTTACTTATATGTGACTAAGATCACCCATAGGTAGGTTATTTTTTTTACTTCCTTACTATGTTTGAGACTTTTGCTAAAAGGTAAAGCCTTGTTCATGAGTATCATTTTGGTTTGTATGTAAAACTCCATAGGATTGTCAAATCTTGGAAGATCTAAAACCCTATTATGCTTGATAAATTCTTTACCACTCATTGATATAGTATTATATTTTCATAAACCAAACATAAAATTTAGCATCCATAAGAGATATCACTGTATTTTGAGGCTTAATGATAACAATGGCTTGATATGGATTTACCTTTCACAAGGCTTAGTGTAATCCTTAAAAAAAGAGTTAGGAATTTTACTTGTAATTATTTGACAACCCCTGTTAGTTTGTAAAGTTCTCAAGTTTCAACCATGCAACCTTCCTTGCATAAAGTGTAAGTATTTATATTTGTTATAATGTCCTCTTTCACTGATGTCTTCTTCACTATTTGAGATGCATAGGTCTATATTTATTTCCATAAAAATTTGTTAATTCTTTTGATTTGGATTTGTTTATCGACAATCATAATGAAGGAAGCGATAGCATAAATCTTTTGTACTTTAATAGTATCAAGAGGTATTAAACCATGGTATAGTATATACACTTCCTATAGCCTTGTGAGAATGTGCCTTTTTCCATTTTTTTAAGGTAGAATACATTATCATTTCTTTGTTTTTTACAAGGAATATCATATTGTGAGAGAATATTATTTTGGTGATTGATTTATCTATGCACTCACTACCAAACTATCCTCTTACTAACCCTAGCACTATACTAGTCATTTGGTCCTGATATGATTGTTTAAGATTTTAAAACTCATCACAACCTTAACATTCTCAAAAACCTATATTTGATTAAAAGGCATCTCTTGCTCAAATTGCCACAAGTTTTCCTTTGTTGCTATGCAAAATGCACATCTTGGGCCATCACAATCTCCTTTTTTCTTATATTAAAATAGTTTAAAAATTGTTATATGTATATTGTTGATGCTACTATGCATTAGTTAGGTATCATCAAATTTTGTTTACATCGGAATTTATGATAGTACAAATTTATACACCATATTGTAGATTATATCAAAATACATAAGAGTACTAGTACTAACTACTACATGATAAAAAATTCCTACTTTCACTATAGACCTCCCAATCCACCCATCTAATTGGAATTTCAATATCATCTAGGTTATCATTGGAGCAAACAACTTCTATGGCAAGATCAAATCCTTCATTAATATGAAACTAGGTGTTGTCTTTTTTTCTTTTTACCCTTATCTTCTATCTCTTTGTTGTAATTCTTCAAGAGCTCTGCCATTCCTCTTATTAGTGGTATGTTGTCTTTTGTGTTAAAGGACCTGGTATGCCCATACCTTATCTCAACTATGTTCATCTAGATGGTATCATCATTTTTTGAACTTGTACTTAGATATTTCCATTGTGATGGTAACCTGCATAGAAACATTATAAAATATGATTTTTTTTTATAAAACTCAATAAGCTATCTCGTGATACCCTGAAGCTTTTCCTCATTCCTCTTAATCCAAAATTTCCAAAGAATTTCATTAGTAAGAATTAACCAAAATAAATTGCATTCTTTATTTAATCTACTTACATTTCCAAATAAAATTTTAGTCCAGTTTATGTTACCTTTCCACCCTTTAAGATCAAAGCAAAACAAGTTCCACACTTCTTTTGCATAAAAGCAATAAAAAATATGTGTTTTACAACTTCAAGTTGCCTACAAGTGTTGCACAAATCAATATCAGAATGGTTAATCTTATAAGGTTATTTTTGAAGAATTAGTAGCCACTTAAATCAAGCCTTCTTAGGCTCAATAATATTAGACCAAATTCTCATAAAAATATTCTTCCATTATTTGTCAGAAAGAGCAGGGTTCCAAATCTAGTTAAGATAATAAAAAATTAAAATTGTACTACTTAAGATTTTATAATCAATTTTTGCATTTACTTTTTGTATTTTAGTGTCATCGGCCTATTTGAGCTATTTAAAACAACCTCTTTCCTTGTTTCCCTCTTTAGGCAGCTGAAGAATTGCACAAGCATCTTTAAGAATAGAGTAAGTTCTCCAACTTGAGGGGGGAATATTAAACTCACTACTTAAATATGCCCATGTTTTGAGTTTCCCATCAGACAACATATCTTTAAAGCATTTAATACCTTTGGCAGCCCAAATTTTTGCATTAAGGCCAATGACTTATTCTTATGTTTAATGTTCCACTAGATGAACCTATTTTTAGGATTTCATTGTTATTATCAATGAAACTCTTAATAACAACATTTTCCTTAATAGATTCCCAAGCTTTCCAAATGCTTTTGAAAACAACATACCCTACAAGAACTACTAGAAATGTACATGCTACCAAGTCACTGAATGGAAGCAGTTTCCATGATTTTTCCTATTTGGGAATTGCTTGGATATTATTTCTTATCTAGACTTTCCAAGGCTCATTTCCTTCCAAAGCTTTAATTATCCACTTGACTACAAGGGCCATGCCATGTAATTTAAGGTCTTTCAATCCTAGATCTGCATCGCCTTTACCTAGGTAGCACCAATACCACTTTACCAAGTGTTATTATTTCTTACGTTTACCATCAGACCACAAGAAGCTTTTGATCTTTTTTTAAATTTCATTCACTTGGTAACTTCTAAAAATCCACATAGAGGAATAGTATAAATTATAGGAGGAGAGGATCTTTTGGAAAACTTGTACTCTTCCTGCTAAGGAAAGATAATGTTTATTGCACTTATCCATATTTTTTCTATCCTTACCTTTATCTAATGTCCTTCAAACATGGGTAAACAACAAATGGAGTTCCCATGTACCTCACTTGTTTAGAGGGGCCTCCACATTGGAATTCATACTTTGCAAACCAATTTGGAGGGGTATCCTTCCACCCCAACATTATGGATTTGACATTTGAGAGTTTGGCACTTGATACTTCACAAAATATTCTAAGTTTCATCATGAGGGAGTCCATATTCTCCTCATCTAATTCTAGGAATGGTGTTGTATCATCAACAAATTGCAAGTTTAATAAGCTCTCCTTATTAGGGAAGGGAGATTGCTTTTACCATTGGAGATGTAGAAGGTTCCCTTAGGAGGTAGAGTATTGCATTTGCGGCTATAAAAAATAGTGCAAGGGCAAGGGGGAAATATTACCTTATTGACATTTCACTTGCTTAAATTCTTTAGTTAAAGAGTCATTTATTTCAATCTGGGCCACACCATCATTCATCAGTGTTTTAACCAAGTGGCAAAAGCTACTAGGAAAACCAAAAGCTTTCATTCTACTCGATCATATGCCTTTTCAAATTCAAGAAGAGACATGGCCACATTTTGATTAGACTGCTTCTCCTAACTCATGGCCTCCCAACTAGTGAACAAGTTTTCTAGAATGTATCCACCCTTTATAAAGTGACTTTGTGTAATACTAATAAAATAGGAGAGGATATTTACCAATAGTTGTAGCCAATAACTTGTAGGATACATTAAGAAGGGTAATGTGCCTCCATTTTTTTATGAGGGCTTTATCATCTTCTTTAGGGACAAGTTTAATTACCCCTTTATTAATATTTTGGCCTAGAGAACCATTCTAAATAACTTATTTGTAGAGATTCAATAAGTCTTCATTGACACAATCTATATTATGTTTGTAGAAATCTATTGGAAGCCCATCCACTCTAGGTACTTATCATTATTTAAGACCTTGATAACATTCTTAATTTCCTCTATAGTCAAGGAAGTCATTGAAGGGTGGTGAGTTGCAACATTTTGTTCATTCATCATTCCTTCCTTTCGGTTATCATTTATCCATTGACATTGCCATTGTGGAAGTGGGAACACTTACATGGGGTTTGATTAAGGCAAGGCCCTCTATGGCACAACATTTCCCCTCTCTTTGAATGTGCAGGTTACAAGTTTGGAGAGGATCAAAGGAAGATTGAAGGAAAGTTGTCATTTGTTGCATTTGTCATCATCAACCTTGTCAAGCCACAAAAGCTCACCTACAAATTTTATTGATAACATTTCGACAAGTTTACAACTGGGAATTAGGAGCTTAGATCCAACATTTGAGGACTATAAAATGAGTTTCAAAACCCCCTATCAAAGACTCATTTTCCCATGGGTAGCTGAGTCCCTCTTGGCATGTTGAATCCAACTTTTGGTGATAGGTACACATCATCAAAAATCTCCTAGACCCACTTGCAAATTACTGTTTTCGTATGTTCATCTTCGAGATATTGCATTTATCATATTAAGTCATATAGCCTAACTAGGTCAATCACTCCAAATTAATTCTAATCAATTCTAAATCATTCCCATCCTCAATTAGATGTAGATCCAGGTTTGATTGGTTCACCTTCATGGTTGATAGTCAATCTATACACCTTGTTGATCTACATTTTAATGCAACTTGGAAAAAGGCCCCTTGCATCCTAGGTTCTTTACATTTGGGACCTAGGATCCCCTTTTTTTTATGTTTCAGCGTGCTAAAGGGAGGGTTGACTATCTCTATCTTTGAATACCCTCCAACCATCATTTTATTTTATTTCTCTACCCCTTATCCTTCTTTCTAAACTCTATGCCTCCTCCTATGTATTTTTTGTTAATGCATTGGTTAAATATTTAGTTTAGAAAGGAACTGGCCTTCATTAGAGGTTGCTTGCACATTTGAAAGTTGTGTGTGTAGATATTTGCAACTACACTATACCCCATTATAGCATCTTAGGCCTTCCTTGGGTATGATTGATGATTTGTAGCAAACAAAATTTTAGATAGTTGAAGCAACTTGCAATTTATATGCTTATTTTGATTATGAGACAAGAGCTACTTAATATCTTTGCGTGCTATTTTGTAGGTTTCAATCTAGAGCACTCATGCAAAGGAGAATGTAAAAGAACTATTGTATCGTTTTCCAAATACAATATCCATTTATGAGTGTATGCACATATTTAATTTTTATGTTGGATGAGAATGTCTATTAGATATACTTTGAAATTCATGCTCATCTTAGGCTTTCATGCATAGCAAAGTGGAGGCAAAACATAATGATAAAATTAGCATATTTATACCATTCCCATTTAGTTTTATGTTGATCTTGGTGGAAAGTCTTAATATAATAACATATGGACAAGTGACATATTTGATCTTGGTGTGACTTGTGGCTCAATTTTTATACATATTTGTTTCATCTCTATTTACACCAATTCCCACATGTTCAACATTTACCCATCATTATCATAATCTCATTCACACTTCCATACCTTCACTCCTTACCTTGAAATTATCATTTAAACCCTAACGTTCATTTTCAAGTCGCTCAAGATTAACCTAGTTCACATATTCAACATTTACCCATCATTATCATACTCTCATTCACACTTCCATACCTTCACTCCTTACCTTGAAATTATCATTTAAACTCTAATGTTCATTTTTAATTCGCTCAAGATTAACCTAGTTCAATCCCACATGTAAGAATGAACTTGAAAATTAAACATTCAAATTAAATTTCCATCTTTCCTACTCATTTCTAATAGCTATCATGAGTTGATTTGGCACACGTTTGTGTGGCATGTTGTTATGTCATGGTATTCAAAGACATTCAATGTGCAATTAATTTATTATCTATAAAAGATGACATTAAATATAATACCATTAGAGCACATTTCAATTCTAGGGGATAAAAGAATCACATTTGCATATTGCACATTTGAATGCTGGTGAATGTTTTCTTTGGTATTACTCATCATCATTAATTTGACTTACCTAAGGGTTTGACCTAGGAGAACCCATTCACCTATTGAGTCAACAAGCTCCTTTAGGTGCCTCTCAATGCCACCTTCACAAACTAATTTCAAGAAGGTGAGGCAAGTAGATCTTTACTATGTACTGTACGTTAGTCTGTACTAGCATAACACAAATCAATCCCACATGCCATATCAAATTTGCATCTTTTAAGATCAAACTTATAGATATTAATAAAACAATCATGAAATAAAGACATTATTTTTTGAATGGTGATAAAATGATATTAATAATTTCTATAATATTCTTTTATTATCAATCTAGAAATGAATATAGATCCTAACTCTCACATTTAATTTTCATACATTTATTACAATATCTATCTCTAGCACTTTTATCTAGATTAATTATGTACTTATTATTTATATTTATTTAATTAACCTAAGCAATATATACTTTTCATTACAATATTACATTTTAATAGGGAAAGTGAGTAGATAGTGACCCATTACCTGTCACATTTAATTTCAAATTGACATGCCTCCTTATACGAGGTAGACTTACCCCACAATAACTTGGAAAATAAAATGTTCTGAATCCGAGGTCTAAATATTTCGTGAGTTATAAGATTTAAAACATTTAAAAATTATTCCTTTATATTAGATACTTATTCATTAGATTTTTTTTTTTAAAACTACTTTCGCTGATGTTTGAACAACTCTTCAGAACCCAAAAATTGTACGAATCGCCAGTGACCTAATTTCAAACAACAGAAAGGCAATGCAAGTATTTGCAAGGACTGAAAATGATTTAGCAGAGGATCACAACTGTGATGGCTATAAGTCAAATTGATTAGATTAATATAATATAAAAGACTCGTGAAAACTCTCTGAAAATGAGTTGAGAATGGTCACGGGTTTCTTGTCTCTTTCGGGATGTCATACTGTCCATCAATAGTTGGAATGGCATACACTTTCTTCATGGACTGGTGTTTTGGGTGAGCTCCAAGCACAAAGCGGGAACCTTGCGAAATTGGAACATTGGTCTTGTGAGAGGTATGGAAATCAGTGAGAGAGAAGATTGGATTCATTTTCCATATCTAACAGGGCCGTGCAGATCTATGATGGAGGACATTGCTAAATGCATTCACAAACATCTGGGTCCGCTTCTTTGCCAAACAAAAAGTCCTCCAGATGTTACCCATTTCACAAGTCCCAGAGGAAATGCAGAGGGCTCATTCATTCTCAGATCCGGAGCCAATTTGTCTCAGGTACCATTTCTTCGATTTTTGTAGAACTCTGTTTAGAAATTCCTATTATATTTTATTCCTCTTCACAGATTGGGAATCTATAATCAAACTTCAATAGATTTTATGCTTAGTGCTCAGCTGGGCTTGAACTTGGGTTATCACCATAGCAATTGCAAGGTACCATCGAACTTAAATAGACTTAGGGCCCAAATGTGGTTTGATCTCATTCATCACCATGGCAATTGGATGGCCTTTTCATTAGACCTAGGGCGCATAGAATTTTTAACACTGCCAATTGGACCAGCATGGTGTGTACGACAACACCTTGCGGTGGGTGCTTATATATAGCCATTATAGTCTTATGACCACCTGCATCCTGGAGTCCGCTCCTGGTAGTTCCCGCAGCAGTAGCTCCGCTTTCTTGGCGACATCTTGATTTTACATCTTCTCCGGCATTTTACTTTTGTTTTACATCTTAGTTATGACATTCAAACTGTGGTTTTATGTGTAAAATGCAGGTCAAATTTGTATTGGGCTCGTGGATTCATTGCCGTCTAGGAGTTGGGACTCTGAATGCTGCAACGTTGATTGTAATGTTAGGTCCTGAAAATGATGTGCCTCATTTCATGTTTGAAGTTATAGAGAATGATTCGTCTAATCTAATACTTCTTTTAGATCTGTTACCAAGGAAGGACCTTGTTTGTAACCCAGAATATTTGAAAGCTTTTTATGAAGGCTCTGAGCTGGAGAGATATAGGCAGGCTGTTGAGAAAGCATATCACTCGCAATCTTATGTACCTTCGTCTCTTTATGTTAGGAGTGCTGTGTCTCCAACAGCCCTCCTGTTCAAGTTCAGAGATCTGCTTGTTCCCAATGATTTGAATTTATTGGTTAAGGAATTGATTCATCCCACAGCCAAAAATGTATTTGGTACATGGTTCCACGCTTTCAGCCAAATTGGGACGACGAGGCCCAAGGCAGAGGGGGTAGAGAAGAGTGTGATTTTGGAAAGGGATGAGCAGATTAGGAGATTGGGTATCGAGAAGGATCTCAGTTCTAATCTGCCCAAGTTGTTTGGACAGGAGATTGCAGACCGTGTAATTGCTGCTATCAGGAAAGGAGAATGAAGCTAAATTTGTAAGCCTAATATGGAGTAATGGTCCATCCTCTTCATAATCATGCAAACCTTTCACTAACCATAACTAACATGAAAAATCTGCCATGCATCTTGAGCCAACGTACATGCTATTTGATGAGCACATTTGTATGAGCGGGGAGGAAGGCAATACCAAAACAGGCAGTGATTCTTACTCCTCTATACTGTGTTATCTTATAACATTCATTCATTCTTTTTCTTTACAATGTCATGTAATTTGGTAACCATGGCAAAATGGAGGTATTTAAAGGAAATGGCTCTGTATTCTTGCACTCAGCATTCGATCGTTTCTTTATGTGTTTCTTCGCTTTCTATTGCTGCAGCACTACGAATGATATTTTTGCTTCTGTTTCCTTGGATCCTATCTGGCTTTGGATGCAAAATTCTTTATATTTTTTTATCTTGACATTTTATGACAATACATTGAGTCGTATCTTGGTCTTTGTGCTGATACCCACTTGGTCAGGGAAAACCCTTCTGCCAGGCATGAAAAGGCAAGACTGTTGGGATTTTACTGTTTTCAGGGTTGAGGTGAGATATCATGTGATTAAGCATCATCCCTGGGACACTTGATCACCTGGCCCCTGGCAATCTGTTTTTAACCCCTGCTGGATAATTTCAACACAGTTAATCTTTGGGTTCACGTATTCTGATAAGTACTGGTTAGCATTTGACTTTAGCTCCTCAACATCACAAAATAAAATAAAAAAATTGCGGGATCATGCAGAGAAGGAGAAGTTCAAGTATAGATGCGGTTAGTCTTGTATATTTTGCCTGGTTGATCCACTGAATTCGTCACTTCCTATCTCTGCTTCGAAATCCTACTCATTGAATGGGCTGTTTATGAGGCAATGTCCTTAGCAAAAATGCTCTATAATAACAATTTTCTCTTTAATTTTCTGATTCTCCTCCCAACCTTAGAGTGAAAGGAGGCTGTGGGAAAAAGGCTGTGCCCAAGTGACCTTGTGCATAGCCATCTTATGCAGACAAATGCAGAATGGAAAAGATATATTAATAACTATCACTGTCCAAAGGTTTTTCAGTGAGGATTCATGCAAAGTCTTCTTTGATAGAAACTAATATCTCACTAGGCCATTATCTTGCTTAAATAATGATGTAGATTTATTAATGCTCAGGTACAGATCTTGATGAAAAACAATTACAGGCATTGAAGATCAATTGTGTACTTGTTGAGAGGGAAAGGTAGAACTAACTTATTTTGGAGGTTCAGACTTGGGAAATTCCATTGCCCGGGTCTGTGGGATCCAGACAACTATGAATATCTGTATGTGGTAGAAGACATGAGAAGCTTCAAGCATCCTAAAGCTAAATTTTGCAGGGGTGTTGCTTTGATGATCCTAGAGTAGATGAGCTGGATAGCTCCTGCTGAATCCTTGAAACTCCATCAACAGGTAGGTAAGATATACATTCTTATTGTTGGTGGCCTTGAAATATACGAATTTAATAATTTATTGTTTAAAGAGGGTGGAGAATTTGGATAGAGACAACACTGTTGCAAGTGGTTTCTTTATTAGTTATTAATATTGTATGAAGTTTGTTTACTTCTGTTTTTTTGGATATGGGAGTTCACAGAGGGTTCACTAATTGTAGAAACTAGTTTACTTTAACTCTAAAGCATTGCTGGTATTGAGAAAAGTTAGGATTGTGTTTTACTTTTCGATGGCACACTGAAAACATCATCGCTTGATAGAATGGTAAACTTTTAATAAATGTTACATTTGTATTGTCTATGATTTGTTTTTTCTTGAAGTGTCTCAAAAGCATATTGAGGAGACCTGGACTTGATAAAATTGAAACATGCGACCGACTCAAACTTATTAAAATTTTGGCTAAAATTCAGTGAAAGACATGCTTTTCCAAATGAGATCTGATGTGTAAATGAAGCCTTCTTGTCTGTTTTTTAGGTGTCTGAGTCACATGGTGAGACTGGACGAGTCTCACTAAAACTTGAAGAGACTGGCTGAAATTCGGAAAGTCAATTGACTCAATGCATTTCAACTTATTTTGGGAAATTCACCACTTTGACACAGGAGTTTTATCGATACTCAGAATTTCAACACTATGTACTAAATTTTTACCTGGATTTTTAATAAGCTTATGGCTTTAAGCCAGTGCAGTTTTTGATATGAGGGAACAGGAATAACTAGAATTCAAATCTCAAATTCCATCTGGAATCTACTTAATTCTAGAAAAGTAAGGCAATAAGGAGAAATACACACCATACTAATAAAAGCCAAGAAGATTCTACTTGCAATCATTCCTATGCTTTAGAATAGACTTTATTGTAACCAATCATTGCATTTTACGTAGCAAAATATTATGCTCAAAGTGAAATATTTTCATGGCTTTCTATGAATTTTGCGGTGAAATATGTTTTCAACTTATATCTGTCTGGGCTTAAATTGCTTCCCTGCCAATGAAGACATCACGGTCACAAGAATTTATTTCTACACTCCAAAATTTTCCTTGATCTGTACAAAAAAATTGACCAATGGTAGAAGGCCTGAGATTATCCCTCTTTCTTCTATCAGTCAGCAAGCTCAAAAATCCATTCATCGAAGTGATTATCAGCATGACTAACATGGGAAACATCACTGTCCTGGGAAATTGGGACATTATCTTGAAGCTTTTTGCTGTTAAATATAGCAATTCTACAGAGATGTGCTTTGAGAGTCCATGCTTAGTAGTCTGAGGTAGATACCTCAACCATTCTGCACAACCCTGGTGTCCCTGCCATTGATCACAATGTATCTAATCAAAGCATTTTCTACTAGCATGCTGAGGGAAAGTTTTAGCCTTTAGGGGCTCCTGCATCAGCTTTGGGCTTAAAATTGTGCTTTTGTAATTTTTGAAGTATTGTCAGTCTCAATAGAAAATGGGGATAGATTGAGAAAAAGTTTTCCTACTTTTTTCTTGTACTAGATCACTGCAATTTTTCACTATAATTTCATCTTACTGAGATTGAAATACAAGAGTGAACAGTGAAGATTTATGTCTTATTTGGTGGATTCCACAATTTTGGTTAAAAAATTATAGTTTTCCATCTGTTTTTTATCCTTTTATAATCCGAAGTAAGCTTACAGCATGATGACTAGAGGATTTCATTAAAACACAAATGCATATACCTCCTGAACGCCTTAAATTCTATTCACAGTATTTCTCAATTCACATGATTATTTTGTGATCTAATTTTCATAATAGTGACTATTATATAAAAGCTGAACAGTTGTTAAAGAAAGAATCAAAGAATAGAATTATGTAAATTTCCAAGATGACCAAAGTATCTCAATGGGATCGAAAAGTACACTGGGTAGAAAAAATTTATGGTAAGAAAACCTGTAAACTCTCATTGCTTTAAAAGCAGGGAAAAGCTTTAGCTTCCATGGCTAAAATGCTATGCTTTGATGTTGTCACTTCACATAGAGTTGAGATTTCTGAGTCTGGCCAAAGAACAGTTGACATTTTTCTGTCATACACCATCCACGGTCCACCCTCCCTCTCTCACCACTTTTCACATTCATGTCCCCTCCCTAACGTTGCCGCAGCCTCGCCTCCACAGCTTCCCTTCCTGCCAAAGCTTAAATGCCCCCCAAAAAAAATTAAAAAAATCGTTTACTTAATTTGTAATTTTTTTTCCAAGTCCCCAGATAACGTTTGGAGTCAAGTTTTCTTGCCTTCTGATTGGCTGGCATCACCGAGTACAACTAATGCACTGCCCTGAATTATAATATTTATGTTACTGGGCTATAGAGGAACCTTGACACTCAGTTTTCCTACCTGTATTGTTCATTATTTCATTTGCATTTAGACGATATAGTTTGAAAAATCTATACTTGTTGCTGCTCATTTTATTCAATCATTATCTCTGATGCATACATCTATGAACTTTAGTGTAACAAAAACCTTGTGCTTTGTGTTGATCTTTGAGTAGGTAGCCCTACTGACCTAAGCTTAGTTCTAGGCTTGTTCGCTAATTAATTGTTTAGACAGTTATATGCTTTTAGATTGTTTTAATAGCCTAGATTTTGCAGACGGTTTGATCATTTAGTATCTTCACGTTTCTATACAGAAAGCTAATTTTGTCAAATGCTCTCAATTAGGATTTCCATAGGCTAACAGTTTTCCTAATATTTCAAAAGAGGCAAAGAAATTGAGGGATATGTTGGTGGGTCATGGAACAGCTTTCCTAATATATTGGATAGCCAGCCTCCTGATTAGGAGGCTCAAAATGAAAATAATCAAAGCAGTGGTTTAATCGGATTGGGGCCGATTGATGATGCCCAGAATCTGCTAAGAGGTTGGGGCAAACCTGATGACAAAGTACACTCATCCAGCCATTAGTTCTATAGCTCTTGCTGCATAGGACTTCTCATGTTTTATGACTAAGACTTGATTATGATGTTTTGTACGGCTGTTTTCTTTTAGAGGCTGTTTAACTGGTTTTATTGGTAGTGGTTGTTTCCTTTTTGGAATGGCTTCATGTCTTTGTTTCAGAGTTGCCAAGAAAATCTATTATGGGAATGTGGACTGCGTACACGTGCCCACCATCCCCATCCCTATATCCACAATTTCTGGTGACTACATTTATAAATAATATAGCCATTTCTTTATTCATTTAATTGTGTACCCTAATTTGATTGGTGTCCTTATCCCCATACTAGTATTGGTACCCCCATGTCTCTTGGCAACTTTGGTTTCCTAGGCTTACCCAATTTGTGTGGCTTCATGACATGATTCCATTTTGTCCACATTCTCTTGTGAATAGTTTGTAAATTATTGTGAAGTAATAATATAGATCTATTTCATCATCAAAACATAACACATCTACCTAGCTTTGAAATGGCCATCATTCAATCCCAAACGTTCTAGAGAATTTTCTATATAATTGAAGACCAAAAAACGAGAAGTCAAATGGGAAGGGATGTTCGTAGCCACATAATAGCAGTTGATCTTTTTCCGATTTGTCCTCTACTCATCATATTACACATACAACCATAAAGAAAACCATTCATTATTCATGGTGCTTTTGAATAACTTATTTGGATTTGGTGACCAGAATTTGCTTGAAGCATAGTTACAACTAGTGTTTTTTGGTTGTTAAAACATAAATCATTCTAGCAATTGGTTTTGCGGATTGCAATATGTTTTTCAACATGAAATTTCAGCCATCAAAGCATTAATGCCCTTCCCTTAGCCATTAATAACTCTATCATGCAATGCCAAATAATCCAAGAATAACCTTGTAACATTTTGCAATTCAATGTTAGTTTTGTTTGCCCCATTTTTGACTTAGCAAAAATTTAAACTTTTGCGTCAATTTTGCAAGCATTGCCATATGTCAAACCCCTCTATCAAAACCTATTTGAATTAGTTGTCCTTATTTTCAATTGTTCTCAACCACTTTTGAACATCAAAATGGTTGTCAAATTGAAGCCTTCAAATCGCATTTCGTAGCTGCAAAATGTTGGTGTTATAAGTTTTTTTCCACAATTTGACCTAGACTAACCAAAATGATTAAATCAAAAAATTCAATTAAGCTGGAAGCAAATAGTTTTATAGGGATATTTCTAACTCCATTTAGCACATTGTAGCTCATTTTTTAGGCCAAAATTCCTTTTCATTTGAGAGATTTTAATTTTATAAAATTCTATCATCAAATTGCTGAAACAATTAAAATAGGATTTTTTTGAATGGATGGAGCAAAAATATTTATTAGGGAGTTTCATGGAGTTATGATACATGATGTGGTCAAGTTTCAAGCAAAAATATGTTTCCAATTGAAAGTAATGAAATTTATTCTTTTCCACAACTACTTAGCATCTTAAATTGATCGGTTGAAGTCGTCATCATAAGGTTAAGAAGGTTTCATGGATTTTTTGTTGTTTTGGTTGTTGGCACTTTTCCCAAATTATAAAACCTCGTTCAAGCTTTGCAAGTCTTAGCACTCTAAAAACCTACTTGAATTCTCAATGTGCATTTTAAAATGAAGAGAGGAGAATGTAATTTGTGTTGGAGGCTTTTTAAGGTTAATAAACCTCTATTGACTCTCAAAAAGGTTCTTGTAACCATGTTGGAGCCCAACACATCTTTCAAAATCATAATGATACTCTAAAAGAAATGTCTTCACTAGTGAAAGTTTAAGAATTCATCAACACTTTCACATAGTTTCATAGCCAACTTCAAGAGTTAAAAGAAGTTTCAACCTCTCCGTTTCATTGAAAACAAAGAAGGATAACATTAGTTGTTTGTTTACCCTAATTGGCAGTACTAGAACAATGTGAGGACGTCTAAAGGCATTTCAAAAGGGAATCTCCATAGATGTTGTGGTTGCCATTGCTCTTATAGGCATATATGCAAAACATAAAGACATAAACCAAACATGTGAACTATCGAACAAGTCACCTCAAGGAAATGTTTGTTGGAGTAAATAGGTCATCACCTGATAATTAATTAATTATTAGACACCTTTTATTTTAACTACTTAAGCTAAAACTTAGGAGTTGCTTTTTTATTATTAGATTGAGCTATATTTAGCACGTGTTGTCTTATTGCATTAGATGATGACACCTGTCTTGATCCAATCAAACCCTAATCTATGGTTTTTTTTTGCTTTCATAAGTATTCACCTTTCATTGTAATCATTTATTTAGGTTATGGCATAAATACAATTTCTAGGTTGTTTAGCACATCATCTTTCTTAGATCTCTCTTTTGTGATAGAATAATTCCTTGCTAGTGATTTTTGGGAGTTGTGGGGTTGAATTAGCAACTTCAACATGGTATCAAAGTTCCAAATTTGCAACTTCCTATTCAAAATTTGAGGGATCTAGCTTTGAGCAATTTGTTGGTGCATCATGGAGCAAAATGCACCTCACCATTGTGTTTGAAGTGATAGAAAACCTAAGAATTGATTGTTGTTTCACAAAAATATGAGATTTTGATTTTTAGGGCATTCTTTTGGGGGCGCAGGTATCAAGGGTTTCATAGTTTGTACAACCGTATGATATCTGAATGTCGTACGAACAGTACAGGTACAACCTATACACTTTGTTAGGTGCTAGAAAAAAAGGTAGAAGAAAAAAAATTACAGCCAAAAAAAAGGGAAAAAAATCATTGGCAAATTTTTTTGACAAGTACAAGAATATTTTGCCACAATCGCCACCTCCCATTGCTCAGTCTTTGGCAACACCTCTTGCAATTGTTGTTGTCACTCAATTGGAGCACCACCATCACCCTCCACTCAATTGCTTAGGTTGTGTTTTTCTTAGGTGATTAAGGGCTTTTTCTAGCCCTTGTTTTGCTTGAAAGGGCAAATTGGATAACTTTTACAAACTTGGGTGTATCTTGGGCGTCCTAAGTCTAAATTTTAGAAATTTTATATCATTGGAAAGGTGGTTTTGAGCCCGATTTAGTGGTGCAAGTGATTTTTCTAGATTTTGCACTTGATTTATTCTACAAGTCTTTGAAGTCAAATCAAGCTGTTTTTGCTCAAGAGGGCATAACTTTTGACTCGATTATCAAATTTTTGCGATTCAAGCAACATCGAAAAGCTGATTCAATCCTCTTCATAGATCTCAAGCCTAGTTTTTCAAAAAATCAACTAGGTATTTGTTATTTCAATGAAATCTCATTTTCCCTTTCGGTTATTTTCTTGGAAAACGTGCAAACATGTCAAATTTTTTGGGATAAAAGGGAAATTTTACTACATTGAGGGGTCTATATTGCTATATCAATTCATTTATGTACTTTTTCATCATGGATCTAACACATTGCTCCGCTCACTCCATACAACTACTATGGTTGGAAAAAACAAATGGAGATATATCTAAAGAAATTAGGGCTATACTGGGTATACAGGGTGAACATAGGTACAAAAGTTGAACCTACAGGTGTTGCTGAGAAGAGAAAGTGGTTTAATGGGGGTGATGGGGCTTTTGGGACAATATGCATGTTTGTCTCCTGACCTTCTCTTTCATGTTGAATTTTGCACCACACCTAATTAGATCTGGTTTCAATTGGAGTCTTTGTTTGGGAAGCAAGATACTTTGAGAGGGTTTTAGTTGGAGAATGAGCTTATCGACTTGACTCCTCGAGATTTTGATAGAATCCAAGACTTCTTCACCAAGCTCAAGTCTCTTAGATTGTAGTTGACACAATGTGGTATTTAGAAAGAGGACACTCAGTTGATTCTTCTCATCCTTGCCAAGCTTGGTCTTAATTATTCAATTTTTGTTTCTACCTTTTATGCCATGAAAGATGCACTTGGTTCTAGATTCACGATGCCTTCACTTGATTATTTTGCTACATCACTCACTCGAGAGTAGGCAAAGTTGGTACAAATGGGCTTATTGAAGTCTTCCAAATCACATGCTCTTATTGTATCACCAGGCACTAGATATCTGAAGGCTTCAAATGGAAAAGGAAAGAAACATAAACAAAAGGATTCCAAGTTCAATGAGCAAGCCAAGGAATCACATTCATAGGATATCTCAAATTCTTCTTCCTCTTCTAAGGGGACTCATTTAAGAAGGATCAACCAATATGTGCATATTGCACATAGACAAGACATGATGAGCATCGGTGTTATGTAAAACAAATTGATGAGCTAAAGCATCTTCAACAGAAGAATCATATTCAGTTGCCTTCATCCTCTTCTTCCACTTAAGAACCTTCACAAACAAGGTCAGCCACTATGGCACGTGGAGTCAACAAGATGATAGGCCATGCTCTCTTTGCATCCACCAATCTATAGTCCAATAGATGGCTTCTTGATTTAGAAGCCTCACATCACATGGCTTCATCTTCAGGTATGTTCTCTTCATATGAGCCTTGCACATTACCACATATTTTGATGGGGAAATAACACTTATATGAGTGTTACTAGGAAAGGATCCATAGATGTTGATGATGGCATATTTCATGTTGTACTTTGTGCCCCTTCATTATCTTCCAATCTCCATTCCATCTATTAGATTGCACATTGTGGGGCAGGTAAGGCAATAGAGTTCACTCATGATTTAGTGTTTATTAGAGACATGCATAGTAGAGGGATTCTTGCAGTTGGAACAATAGATCATACTTCTCAATTGTATGCCTTCTCTCATTTTGCTCCAAATGAGCTTGCACTACCATGGATTAGTCTTTACTCCCATGCATCTAGAGTGGATTAGATATCTAAGAAGAAGTTTGGTTACTTGAACCTATGTACTTCCACCATTCACCTTGATTCATGAGACTTGTGCTGAGCTTACTCCTCTTACACCTCTTACATCTCTAGAGATCAGTTCATTTCAACAGGATGTTTGTAGTCTTTTAGTTTCAGCTTTGTGGGATGACTACTTGCCAAGCATTTCAAAGTTATTTGTTGAATCACACATTGCAGATATTGGGGACACACTTGAGGATATTCACTTCCCCTTTGATGGTAGCTACGACCCACCTGTCATCACATCAACATTGCCTTTGGAGGTTGTTCTACAAGTATCTTCACAATTGTTTGGATTTGCTTCATCTAATTTGGCTTCATTTGATTCAGACATGTAGACCCTTACACATTCTTATATGGCATCCATCATGAAACCTCTTCTTCTAAGAGAGTTTCTTCCACATTCGCCATTGGATTGTTTCTTTTTAAGGGGAGGAGCAATGTTTGCCATTTTTGGATCATCTTCAGTATTCTTCTTTGAGCATTCACTTTTGGCAAAGGAGCGTCTTCCTTCTGGGGGAATTCATTGTCCCATCTTTTCTCTCCTATGGTGGGGATCTTGATTGTATTGATGTGACAGAAACACCACTTGGGGGGGGAGGGGGCACATTGAGTCTTATATTTCTTTATCACATGTACACTTTCATTTCTTTTATCTCTCTTTTGAAGATGAGTTTTTTCCCATGAGGTTTTCTCCTTTTCTACGATTATGAGAGATTTCAGCTGCTTGTTCATGGGTACCTCATCAGGCCTTGTAGCCCGAACCCATTCTGCATCCATCATAGCTTTTGTTATCAATTGTTTAGTTTCTCCCTAAGTTGATCTTAAAGGGGCTGTTGGAATAAATAGTTCATCCCCTGATAATTAATTAATCATTAATTAATTATTAGACACCTTTTGCTTTAATTACTTAAGCTAAACTTAGGAGTTGCTTTTTTATTATTAAATTGAACTATATTTAGCACATGTTGACTCATGGCATTAGATGATGACACTTGTCTCAATCTAATCAAACCCTAATCTAGGATTTTCTTTTTTTTCTTTAATAAACACTCACCTTTCATTGTAATCATTCATTCAAGTTATTGCATCAATACAATTTTTTAGGTTGTTGAGCACATCATCTTGCTTAGATCTTTCTTTTGTGATAGGATAATTGCTTGCAAGTGATTTTTGGGAGTTGTGGGGTTGAATCAACAGCTTCAACAATGTTTTCTCATGGAAACATAATAATTGTAGGACATGCACAAAATAGATATGTTGAAAAGGTGCAAATGCAATCGACAGGCAAGGTTGAATTCCACTACCTTTGCCAACATTTTCCCTATGCGCACTAGAATGGAAACTTTGGAAAAGTGTGAGGGTATTTATCAAAGTGTGATGGAAGAATAATTTTTGTTGAGAATTCCTTGGTAGAAATGTATGCAAAACATGGAGGCATAGACAATGCACATGAGTTGTTTGACTAGATGCCTCAAACAGATACCATTGTTAGGAAACATAAATGCTTACAATGTGTGAAGCCAAACTCCACAACACTTGCCAACATCCTCACAACTCATACCAAAGGGAGAGCCTTGGAACAATGTATGGACATCCACCAAAGCATGATGAAAGATGAATCTTCATTTGATAGTATAGTTTGAAATGCTCTAGTTAAAATACATATGCAAATTATTGGTATAATCCATTAGGATTTGCAAGGATTGAAAGAGTAGAACATATCTTAGAAGATGGCCAACATTTTCAGCTCTAATTTCCTACAAAAGATATTGTTTTCAATATGAACAAGACTCTTTGGTTCCTAAAGGAAACATGCCCAAATATATGTTAAGAGGAAAACCCTAGAAGAAGGCATCAAGATTATATCTCGTCATCTAAACCTAGATCATGCTTGCCAAACATGCAAATACGACTTATAGGTCCAAACAAATTCCTTCTAACCAAAGATATTTGCTCAACTTTAGACCCAGTTACATGACATATGATTGAGTTTCTTCTCATAATTGCACCCTATAAAAGATCTTGTGTTTGGGCTGATGATGCACTTAAGATTACAAAGCTTGCAAACCTCCTTTGAAGGTTTGTATTTTGTGGCCTAGAGAATCTTCTTACATGCTCTTTCTAACCAAGCCATACATGTATATCATGAAAATGAAATGATAATACCACTAAGGCAATTTGTAGTCAAGGGAGCTTTGTGGTTTTAAAGGATTGGAGGAGAATGAACAAAGAATTTGTGATAAATGATGAGGATATGATAGGATCATGGTGGGAATTATGTAAAATTCCAAATCAAGATGCAATTTTGGTTAGGCTAGATGAGCATATTGCATGGAGGTCAAATTTCAATTTCAACAAATATACATAGGATGGGCATGTTAATTAAATTCTATTTTCTCTTGAATGAGGAGTTAGTGCCATGATTGCAATTCTGGGAACAACACAAATACCCTATCCAAGTAATTCATTTGAAATGATTCATTATTCATGTTGTGTTGATTTGGACTGTGAAAATGTTTAATAAATGAAAGGCCTTGTAGATCAAATGGTTTTGCAATTTATATATGGAGACCATACATAACTATCAACAATAAAAGAAAACTTTTGTTTGAGGGTGAAGATAATAGGGTAGATAATGCTTCTCAATAAGTATCTAATGAAGAACAACATGAAGCTGATTGCTTTGTCCAAAAAGCATTATATGAAATTAGTGACAATAGATCACATAATCATTTGTTATTAGGGGCCTCTGCAAAAGGGTATCAAAAGTATAAATGGATGAATATATGTATTGAACATAGAAAGTCCTGTGGTCAGATCCTCTAGAGTTTGCTAAGGCACCAAGAAGATCACCACTTAATGTGGCTATTACGTTGGCCAAATTGAGAGGAAGACACAAGAACAAATATAGCCAATGGGAATGTGCATCTACAACCAATGTATCCAAAGTGCTTGAAAAAATGTTGTGACATCATTCACTAGTCAATCTTTTGCCAAAACCCATCATTTGATTATAAAGTTTGTTTCTAGAATGTTTATACTTATTTTATTTTAATGAATTAAAAGTTGTTTGTATAAGAAAAGAACTTTTTAATATTTTTAAATGCTATAATATTGATGCAGAGCACTCAGACTTGTATGGGTCCGTATGACCTAAGAGTGCACTAATACTTATTGGAGTTCAAGATGTATTGATTCTATTTCCTGTTGCACTTTGTTTCATCTGATTTCATCAAATTTTGAGCAAGTTAGAGCACTTTTTCTAAAAACTGCTTGAAACCCTAGTTTAGGGCTGGTTTTGGGCAAATAAGATGAGTTTCTCTCCATTCCACTGGTGAAAAAGGTTCAAACTCGGTGGAATGGATGTAGGTAGGATGTATTTTGTTTTTTTGAAGTTCTAGGAGCAGGGGTTGGTGATTAGCATGTGCAAGATATATGCCCTAGCCTAATTTCCTCATATATTAGGCATTAGAACTACATAGGGCTTAGGGTTTAGTGAAAAACTCTTGAGGAATTTTTGAAGCGATTGGAAATGTTGAGGTAGACCATATAAGACCTGTTTGAAGTGTTGGTTTGAAGAATTGAAGCTTGGGGATTGAAACCTTTGTTGTGACCTAGTTGAACAAGCCTAATTAGACCTAGTGCAAAACGAGATAGTTAAAATTTGTTCTTAGTGTTCCAAAACACCCCCACCTGCAAATTAGATATGTTGTCAAATGCCATAAAGGGTACTCAAAATTGTATTCACATTTTGGGTATGAGGTATGTCCTGAGAATTGTATTGGAAAAACCAGTTAGGGAGTGCTATTAGGAGTTAGCAGACTTGAGAAGGGAAACCCACCATTAAATGCTTGAAAGCTTGAAAAATTGGTTGTTTTAGGTCACATTGAAGCTAACCACCCCTGCTTTGTATCAAATATTTTGAAAAAGAAAAGGGAGAAAAAGAGGCAATTACAAAATTGAAAAGTCTCTCTTTTTCTATTTATTGTAAAAGGCCGTCAAGAAATGGGGGGAGTTTTTGGTTGGGGGAATAGCCAGAATGATCACATTGTACAAAAATACAAAGGGTTTGTAGAGTTCTTTTTAAAGCTTGATAAATAATAGATTTTGTTGATATGCAAGTTTGTATTTTTATCCTTTGTGATGTTAATTGTTTAGATGTTCAGTTTGCAACCTTTCTTAATAGTTTTACTGGTTGTTAAGAGTACAAGTAACTTCATCTTACATATTCGTGCTTACTTCATATAACCAAGATGAAATAAATAAGTTATTAAACTTGATTTATGAGTCATGAAACCCTTTGTGAATGTATCTTTCTGATGTTAGATTACATTCCATTTATAAACCCTTATTGCATTCTTAGTGCTTTGATAACTTTTTTTAAGGAATAAATGTGTGTTTATGTGTCCTATTTGAGAAGAGCCCACTGATTTTGTTCATCCATGGCGCACACTACTCAAGAAGGGATGCAAGAAGGTTAAACGAATCTCAGTCGTTCGCTGTTTTTTACTGCATTCCCCGCCGCTATTGGTTTCTACTCCTCCAAACTCTTCCTCGCTGGTATAATGAGGGTTTTAGAGTATGTTTATTAAAATGAGAATTACGGCCAAGCTCCTAATAATAATGAACATATTTAGGTTTTAACATTTCTGCATCCTTTACCTTATGTAATAAAAAATAAAAATAATAAATTAAATTATATATTGCATGGAAATATTTGAAGCGGGTCAAAGTTTTTGTGATTTTTATATATAGATAGAACATGTATTTTTGTAAGATTATTTTTATGACTATTTAATTTATTATTTTTTAAAATTTAAGTTGGTTATAATTTTAAGGAAAGGGTTTCATTCAATATTTTGCATTTTAGGAAGATAATGGTTCTAAGATAATTTATTGTTTTGACCTTTTTATCTTTTAACTTAATTTTTATTGCAAAGTTTTTGGAAGGTAACTGTTTATTTTGTTAAATTTGTGTGATTTTTTTGGTTGTATTAAATTGTATTTTAATTTTTGTAGGATTTGATTGTATACTTAGAAAAATATAATGTATCTTATATTAATTTAGAAAGTTTAATACAGGATAATTAGTTATTTATTAATTAATTAATGTAATTAAATTCTAAATTAACAAATTGAGGTTGAGATTTGAAATATTAAAATTAATATATAATGTATATTTTATACAATTTAAAACAATAAATTATAAATAATATAATTATACTATTTATTATTATATTTTATATCATTTAACAAAACTATTAAATACATATATAAAATTATTATAATTATTAATTATTATATAATACAAAATATAATTAATATATTATATTTATTTTATATGATACACATTAAGTTATATATAATAGTATATATAGGTTCTATTATTATTATATATTATATTCTATAATAAAAATTATTAAATATAAATATCAAATTATTATAATTAATAATTAATATATTTTTATATAGATCAAATTAAATTATTATATAAAAATTTGATAGTTTAATTGATCTTTGGAGAGATTTGGAAAAAGAAAGAGAGATAGAGGGGGATACAATTCTATATAGAGAGAGGTATATATACTAACACTGCACCTAAAGGACGTTCAAGGATTATGCCAATATAAAAATATATGTATGTTAATATATTAGAGAGTATGTGTTTGTGCGTGGATGCACTACAAATTCTAGTTGCATGTGGCTAGATTAAACAATTAATAATAAGTGCTAAATAATGGAATGAAATAAATTTAGACAAATCTAGATGTTTTCTTTAAAGAAATTAAGTATTATTTGATTATGAAATATTTGCATACAAATTTTAAACATAAACTAATGCAAATGAAAAAAGAAAATTATCATTAAATTGAAAAAAATCACTGCAAATGGAAAAAGAATGTTCCCATCTAGTTCTCAAATCAATATTTATTTAGATTTTATGTGATAAATGAGATTTTGGAAGCTTCTACTTGATATTTTAGAGGAGTTTACCATAAAACTACAACTGGTTTTCCATTAAATGGCAATAGAAGCTTGTTTTCCAATGAATCAATAGTGGTTTGTAGCGTGAGACTTGTTTCATGCTCAAATCTCACACCATATGTAGCCTATTGACTAATAAAGAGAGAGAAACTCAGAAGATAGAGAATGAGAGACAAATTTAGATAGATAGATAGATAGAGAGAGATGAAGATAGAGATTGAAAGAGAGAGGAATAAACAAAGAGAGAGAGCATGAGAGAGAAATATAAGAGATACAAAGAAAAAGAGAGAAGAAAAACTCACTTTGGATTGGTTTTTTCATGTCAATAATGCAAGGATGTCATGTGTCCTTGGGAAGTTATGCTCAAGGTAGCATGTCAACTAACTTTGGATTGGTTGTTTCATGTCAACAATTCAAGGATGTCATGCGTCCTTGGGAAGTTATGCTCAAGGTAGCATGTCAACAAAGAGAGAGAGCATGAGAGAGAAATATAAGGGATACAAAGAAAAAGAGAGAAAAGAAAAACTAACTTTGAATTGGTTGTTTCATGTCAACAATCCAAGGATGTCATGCGTCCTTGATTAAGGATATGATAATTCACCTTTAAGATCTCTCCAATGTACCCATTGCACACTCAAGGAGACAAACATATAAAGAGAGAGAAAGAGAAAAAGAGAAAGGAAGAGAAAATGGAAAGGGATATATGCTTATATAATATTATATATTATACAAGTAAGGCTCGCATCTTATATAATATGATCTATTATATAATATTATTAATGCTAAATATTTTTTACATATTAAAGTTATATATTGTTAATAAATATATTATATATATATATATATTAATTATATATAAAGTCTTAAATATAATAATGCTCATACAAAATGATCATTATTTATTATTTATTATATTTATATTTCAATTATATAATACATAAATAATTTATAATAATATACTATATATAACTTATTTATATGGTTCACTGTCTACCCTAATCATAGTTTTCAAGCCTCTTGGTCTCTGCATCAATCATCTATTAAGTTAGTGAAGGCATGTAATCCAAAGGAATGTTGAAGAGAAATTTATAGAGAAGATTATAGCCAGACAAAGAAAATTACTTAGTTATGATATTAATGTGGTGAATATAATAGTTAATACCTAAAATAAAATAAATAAATATAATAATATTATTATGTAATAAAAATATAAAATAAAATAAATAATATAATAGTAGTAATAATAATAATAATAATAATAAAAATCATTTTCTAAATGACCTACCAATTGACCTCATGTACTACACAAATGTATGCAAAAAAAAAACCATTTTTTTCCTAATTGACCTTCCCCACCTTTTCGGTGTACCCATTGCACACCAAGGTGCGATTGCTAGTTAATTATCTTTCCTATTTTTTGTTTTAGTTTAGTTGCCTTTCTTGCTTTCTGGTTGAAAGAATACCCCTAAAAAAATCTAAACTATATCATACAAGAGAGTTACCCCTCTCAAACATAGAGGAATATTGCTAATCTAATAGCGATCTCCAACTATTGTAGGTATTTTTGTCACAAGTTCCTTGGGTGAGTCAGTTCTTTTGTAATCTCAAAGTGAGAAATCTATTTACCAACACATTTTTCGCGACTCCACTAGGGAACAAAATGAAGTGTTTGTGTATGTTGTTAGGAATTTAAGGACACCTCACTTGCAATGGATGTTTGCAATGGTGTGAAATTGAGATACCCATTGCCATTTTTAAATTTGCACAATGCCATTAATTTCATCTCAATCACTAGGAACCCACTTTGGTCCTTTAGCCTTGCCTCAAAACACACCTTTACTTGCAATATTATGAAAGAACTTTCCAAAATTCACTAGAGAAAACTCACAATATGTTGGTAGTTATATTGAAGCATTCAAAGTTGCTTGTGGAATTCAAGGAGTCAATGAAGATGTCTCTACATGATTGCTTGTTGAAAGCCTAATTGGACTTATTGTAGAATAGTTTCAACACATAAATGGATGTATTATGATTTGGGACAACCTAAAAGAAAGCTTTCTTATAATATTCAAACTTGTAGTTAATGTATGTGCACTCTTGTTTCAATTTTTTAGAATTTAGAATAAAGGAGAGTCAATCGAGTAGTTTTATGGAATGATTCAACAAATATTTTTAAAAAATCATCAAATAGATTGACCAAATGAAAACAATTAGTTGTATACCTTCATTGTTGTACTAAATCCAGAAGTAATATTCCTCTTGAAATGGAATAAGGTTTGTAAGCTTGAAATTTCACAAAAACAGGTAGTTGAAATTGAATATGATATAATTTTATCAAGGACTTTGGAAGATAATCCGATTGAAGTTGTTACCTCAATTGTTTCAAACGATAAGTTAGAATTTGTTTTTATCACCTATAGTTAAAGTTATTAGCTCAAAGACCCTGATTATGTATAGGTTAAAGTCAACACAAAAAGGATAAAGTTAATGCTCCTTGTTGATGATTGTTTAAAGCTCATTATTTTTGATGAAGATTTGTTTGAAAGTTAAGGAGATTCAAAGGTAAAATATTACACTACACAGTGTGATAAAATGTATCATTTGCATGCTAAAGACAATAAAGGTGAATTTGAAATCTCTCATGAAGATCAAGTAATACTTCTTCCAATCCTTTAGGAAATATTGGCTATCATTGCATTCAATTGAAAGGAGTAGCAGCATGTTCCACTTTAGTGACAATAACCATTAGACGAATTCTCACCACCATGACTAGCAAAGATGCAAGAAGAATGATTGCACATAAGATGATGAACCTAGAACTCTTCTAGCTCTCAAGAAATCTTCAAAATAAACCAACGGTAGACTATTACTCATTGCCCTACCATATTACTATTGTCGAGTGCAATAGATGTATATGTCACTCTAGGCAACTCCCAAGCTATAGAGAAGAAAATCATGGATACATTTCTATCAAGGCCAAGACTCACACATACAAAGCATGCATGGCAACACTCATGCTAATAAAAAACATAACATCACACATGGCAACCCACACCAAATCATGCACATAAAATGATACATGGTACCTGTGCCAATCAATGCACATATGCATAAATTATCACAATTCACGTCAAATACTACAATCAAACAAGGGAAGGACAAGAATCCTAGGTATAAGATAAGGAATGTCCACATAGTTGCCCAATGGTGTTGTGAGAAATTTGAGAATAAAGATTCCTCAAGGAAGATACCCATGATGTTCACCAACTCCCAAAGTTGTGACATGTCTTTTATCACTAGATTGATCCTTTAAGAGCATTATGATCCTAGCATGAAAAAGTCTTATTAATTAATTAGTTAACACATGTCATTTTATTATCACTTGATTAAACTCTACCACCACTTTTGTTCTTGCAGTCCCTTTTTACTGTAGTAAATGGGGAAAGCCACTCCTTCCTATCTTAGACCTCCTCAATCCTAAAATTTTAATGCTCCAATTTTACAAATTGGACATGGGATGTAAATTTATGCAAAATTTCATAACACTTTGCCAAAAGATGTAGAATTCCAAAATATTAAGGAGACAACTCATTCCATAAAATATTTCATTCATATGACTTCTAGAATGTAATTTTTCTATTTTTCTCTAAAGAGATCAAAAACTAAAAAAAATCCAAAGCCTCCATTAACAGTCACATGATACCTTCAAAATCCTCAAAAATTTTGAACATTCAAAATAAAAGCAAATTTCAAATTTCAAAAGTGACCTTTTGATTAAAAATGCACAATCACTTTTGTGAAATCAAAAATTTCAATTCTAAAGGAGAATACCTAATTCTTTGAGCTCACACAATAGAGGAATTCTTTCCTTTGAGCATACACACATCGATTGAACCCTCATCCACTAGCAAGCATTCTTATCCCAAGCACAAACAATCCAAATCCAATTTCAAACAATTTCATCTATTCTTTCTTTCACAATCTTATTTTTTTTAAAAGAGGGAAGAAGAGGGATTTTGAACATAAAAATGCAAATATAAGAATGGATGAATAAAAGTTCTTCTATTTTTATTTCTATAATTTTTCTTCCATATCTTTCCTTTTCTAATTTCTATTTCTCTTTTTCATTTTTTTTAAATTTTCTTTATTTCAATTATTCACTTTGGTGAACAATACAATTCAATAATAATTAAATTAATGAAATTGATTTAATAAAAATACAGGCTAAATTAATTTAAATTACTTTTCAACTAGCATTATTAGCACTTATACTAAATATTTCATTATGACGAATAATTTAGATTCATTAAATTTCTTCTATCAAAATATAATAATGCAACAAACCTTTTCCTACTAAGGCATAAACATTGTCTTTTCAACACACACATTAAATATTCACAAACATGGAAAAGATAAATTTTGAGTTGAATTTAAATGCAATGCATAAGATAATTTAAATACATAGAAAGGACTCACACACACTTTATGACTTTTCACATCATACATATTTTATAATTAATTAATTTATTACCCATAGAAAGTGAAGTGTGCTAGTCACACTCCACTTGTTTTGCATGAATGTGTTTGTTGTTCCCATGTGACTATCTCCTAGTATGGCGGTGTGGACCTGAGGTTACCACATGGTTGGGTGGTCCTGAACCATCATTCAGGACCAATAGATCTATTAGAGCAACACAAGATCACATGCAAGATGGAAGAAGCTTCATTTCCTTATTGTTATTTCATTTGTAATAATTTTGTAAAATGCATGGTTCAAGAGATTGGAATCATAATATGTAATTGTATCATTAATGTTGGAACATCCTATTGGATGAATTATAATTTTCCTACATAAGTGGTCACATAGCTATCATTACTTTTATCACATCTCTATGTTGGTGTCAAGCATCCGTGTTGCTTCTCATGATTTTCATCATTCTTGATATGTTGGTAAAATGAAATTAATGTGTTAGAAAATGCTCAATTATGGTATATTTCAGATGTTGGATAGATTATTCCCCTTATCCTTGTGTTTTGTGTATGTGAACCTATCATAGCCCGGTGGTGTCAACTTATCATTTTGCTTTCTCCTTATGATGGGAGAGTGAGTGGGGTGTGTTATGAACATTTTCCTTCCTCTCTTGTGTCCCTTAATTAATTTTAGAGTCCATTTGAGACCTCCCTACAAATAGGAAGAATCTCTCCCATTTGCTCATGTTCCAAATAGTTGGGTGACACGCCTTGTTGGAACTTAAGTGGGTGATAGTGGTTTTTAGAGTTTGTTCTAAGTAGAGTTGTGTATGTGTGTTTAAGAAGTTGTTTATGAGCATGAGACTTAGAAAAATCCATCCAATCAATTTATGGTTAGGACTACAGTGCTAGAAAGGACTATAATGCTAGAAATAGATTCCAACACTAGGAGTAGACTCTAGAGAGATGTGCTAGTGTCCTCTCTAGGTGCTAGTGTCCTTATTATAAACTATAGTTCTTTAGGGAATTATAGTCCCCCTAATTGCATTGTCTTCCATTCATTAGGAGTGGACACTTCTAGCCATTTTCTAGGGAAACTTTATAGACAAAAGTTGTCCCCCTTAGTCTTTGATTCTTCCCATATCATCAATTTACCAACTAGTTGTTTTTCAAATTGTTTTGAGGCCTTGTACTTCCTAGTTGAAGTAACCTCCTAAGTAGGTTTCCCCCTTGTGTTTAGGTATCCCCAGTTGGATGATATTCCCACTTTAACATTGGTAAACATGCCATGCTTTTAGGAAACTAGTGGTCATTACAACTAGTCGAGGTATGGTATCCCCTAGTTATCCCACCTCTTACATAATATTCCCTTGCTGTAGTGATCATTTTGGGTGTGTAGGTAGTGAATTCAAGGTAGATAATCCATCATCCTGCCCTTGTGTTATGTTTGAGATAGAATGTGATTGGGGATTAGGTTTCAATTGTTGTCATGGTGAAGCTCTATTCTCTTGTAGGACCATCATGGTGACTTCATCACATGATTTTTAAGTCTTCCATTTGACTCCATCATACTTGAAATAGTGGTTACTATGTATTGTGTTTGTGTGTGATGTGGGATGTCACCACAATGTCCTTGCCATGCCTTATGAAGTCATGTTGTGTTGCTCTTACAAAAAAATGTTTGCTTGGTTAATTTTCTAGGTGTGAAGCTTGGTTAATTATAAAATGTGTTATATAATTGTAATTTATAGTCATTTTAATGGATTGAATTGTTGCTCAATGTCTCAATTGCCTAGTTGGTGGATTGGTTTGTTCCCTAGCTAGAAAATTTAATAAATAGCTTAGGTTTTGGGTAGAGTTTCATTCTAAATTAATTATAACTCCAAGGAGTCTCTACATATTTCTTTTATGGCTTGGGTAGCATATTGCAATTAGGTTCCACATATTGATGGCCCTTGTACTCATTTTATTTGTATATATTTTTAATTCATTTTCTTATCTTGTCTCCACTATATATTTTTGTTGTGTTCTTTGCATGTGCATTTAATGGTTGTTCATTTGAAAAACATAATTCCACTTCACTAGTCTAGTATTAAAAAGAGTGTTTCAAGTCCTATAGGTGAGCCCATAAGACAAAATATGAATGAAGCATTTATGCGAAGTTTTGTTGTAATAAAAGTGAATATGAGGTGACAACTCATAAAATAGAAAGAGGAGATACAAGAAACAAAAAAATGACCTACAATATAGATTTGGTTAATACATTCAAAGCCATTCAATATTGGCTTAAGATCATCAAAACCATATTGAGAATAGGTCTAATGGCCATGAAGGACATTGATAATAATGAGAGAGGAGATCAAGACATGCATGCATGTCTCATGGATATAAATGGTGACAAGGATGTCATTTCAATGTGTAAAGTAGAAAAAGAGATTCTAGATCTAACTAGTAGATTCACCTAAATCAATATTTCCTTTCCTTCACATTCAAACCCAAACCAACTAGGCTTTGATGATTGGCTAGCTGCATCAAAGGAGAACCAATTTTCTAGGGCTTGGTTATTTTGTGTTGCAAAGAGGATAAGTTTGATGTGTATTTTAATAAGCCTATTTGACATAAACCCTAGATCTAAAAAATTAATTTATCACATAGACGAAAACAAAAATTTATGGAAGATTTACAGATCCAAGAAATGAAGATAGAGGAACTTGTATATGAAATTGAGCAGGTTAATTTGAGGGTCAAGGGCGAGGGTTCCCTTGACCAAAAATGATGCTATTTGGGATCTTCAAACTTTAGATGATATGTCATAGTTTTCTTTGTGTTTTCTTGTAGCTTTCTGTTGATGAAACTTTTGAATCTGACCTACACACATAAAAGAGTGGAAAATTTTGTGTTGTATAGGGGCTTGCCTAAGTCAAACCTTGCTTCAGTGTTTACACCTACAAAAACAACAAATGGTGATGGTAAAGAGGGCTTACCCTCGGTCGGGTAGAGGCCAAATAAATAGTAATTGATTGTAATAATAAATGATAGTGGATAATGTTACCTTAGGTATGAAATCTCTGTTGAAGTGATGTTCACACCATAAGTTATCACAGAGTTGATTGATGGATGAATAAATTGATCGAAGACTTACAAGAGGTTAGTTCACATAGTTCATAATAGATTGTTGTAGCTATCATGCAGAGGATAAATCATACACAGGTAAAAGTACAAAGTTGTGTCACACTTTATAAAGGAAATGGCCAATGCTGATCCAATTTTTAAACTTGAATCACTAAAAAGTGGCATATATGTTTTGAATTTTGAAATGATGTAAACTAGTAAAATTTGTATTTTTTAGTATATTTTATGTTTATATTTTTAAAAAAAATTAAAAAATTATTTTAAACTAGTTTTTAATAAATTTAAACTATAATTTGGTTGCTAATAAAATGCTGAAAAATGAAGTTGAATGGGACGTCAAACTTTTGATAGTAATTTTTTTTTTCTTTCAAAATTTTTGTGTGTATTTATCACTTGAAATTTTAGTGCATGGCTATATTTTTTTCCAATTTTGATAAATATATATTTTTAAATAAATATTAAAATGTGCGTGAATTGAAAAATACCTATTTTCATCGGACGTCAACTTTCATATTAAATATTTATCTAAAATGGAAAAAAATTTATACCATCTTAAAATAGATTCTGTTATCTAGTGCATCATATTTTTTTCAATTTTTTTTAATAAGTTTTATTATTTTTCCTTGGCATAGTAATCAACCTAATAATTTTTGCTGATAACCTACTTTTAGTAAAAAGAAAATGTAAAATATAAAAACTAATTAAACTATTAAAATAAATATATTTTTGAAAACTACACTTATAGATCTACAAAAAGGGTATTTTTATATTTTTAAGAAAATGTTATTTACATTAGCAGGAGTTATTGAAACTTCAAGTTTTTCAAATAATTTTATTTTTTTGGTAAATTAGACTCAATGTGGTGCTCCATATATTTTTAGCCAACAATTTTAGTTGAAAAAGTTGTGGAAGCATCTAACTTAGCTAGAATGAATCTTACTAGATCATATGTTTGACCAAAATTGATTTTTAGTTAGAAATACTTAAATTCAGTTGTGCTGATAAGTTGGCTGAAAATGTGACACAACTTTGTGCTTTTACCCACACATCTTCATAATAAGAGAATGATTGATCATAATAATGCCATATTCATAATACTTCTTAATGTTCAAATGAGAGGGAAAATTGTTTATATATGCATCCCAATTGATCTTTTTGGATATAGACCGACCTGGGATCATTTTAAAATATCCAAGGACTGACACCAGAATGATAATTATTAAAATAGGGAAACCTTAGGACAAGGCACCCTTGCCCTTGTCTGAGTGATTTTGACCCAAATTTCTCAAGGTGTCGGGGAATTTCAATATAATTTCCCAATCTAGCCCTAAAATAAATAAATTATATTAATAAAATTAATGTTATAGGCAAAACAAGGTGTCAATATATTGTAAAATTGTCAAGGGTGACAATTTATGATGCTACACAATGGATTAGATATTTTCTATTTACTTGGTAGAGGCTAGGAGAGAGTAGAAGATTTAACTCCCAAGATATCAAAGAGATTAAATTCAAAATAGTTGATTGACTAGATCAATAAGCTAGATAAATCCTTCAAGTTTGAAGAAATAAATGAGTTGAAGAGAGTCAAGCATGCCAATGTTAAGTAAAAGGGGATGTCTCCTTGTTAAGCCGAGAGGCTTCTTACACTCACATTATGGATTGTAAAACCTAAGTACATTTTTATTCTTTGCATTTAAATTGACATTGAAATGAATTGCACCATACATATAAGGGAAAAATCAAAGTCTTAAAAAAAGCACAATTATGCAGCTTTAAAATGCTTTAAAGCAATGACTCCCATTAGAACCATTCTAAAACTTGGAGATTGGTATATTTGGGTGTCGATTTGATATCTTTGTTTCATTCATGCAACTCGCTGTGTGGTTGTAGCCCTTCTAATGGTAGATGCGAAAAGTCAGGTGTGTAGAATGATTTGAAATGATTTTATATGCAAACTGTATCGCTTAAAGGAGGATTTTATTTGGCGGTAGTCAAATATATAAAAGTAGGTATAATGAGGTGCATATCAAATCACAAGTAGATGCATTTTATCGGCCTACTGCCATTGATGGGGCACCTTACTTTCACAGGGTTGCCCATGAGCAATATCCAGTCGATTTGTCTAAGGTCCTTAAGGTCTCCAGCGAGTGCACCCACTTCATGCTGTACTCATCGTAAGGGTTGGTCTCCAAGAAATTTTTTGGTGCGCTATTTATTATCATGGTGGATTAATTATACTCTGTAATAGATACACTAGTTTTTTCTTTATAGCTCAGTCTACAGAGAATTTTCATAACTTCACAAATTTATCGTGTTGTTTACATTAAATGATTTCATACTATACCATGCATAGTTTCTTGTTCTAAATGTCTTTGTATTTATCAACTATGAAACTTTTTCAGTGAGCAATTTTTTTAGAATGTGTAAAATCATTCATACCATGGCATTTTTTTTGTTTTTTCTTATTACCCATCTATTTTTTTCTGTTTTTGCAGAAATATTAGTTGAGCAAAGCAAATTTTCTCCGATGTTAACAAAATATGAAGTTATTCATTTAAATCCATGCATTAGTTTTTGTTCTGAAGGGATTTCTATTTTAACCGTTCGTATGCAGAACTTTCAGCTGCAATAATCAATTGCAGTTAAGCTGTAATGGTGGAGAAGATATTAATAAAAATGTTCAAAATGTTTTCCTCCTAATCCGTATGTATTTACACGAAAGTGAATTTGAAAGAATGCTTCTAGAATCAAATCCATTTGTTTTTTTTTCAGTAATTTGACAATTCATCATAAATTAGATGAAAGTAGATTTTTAGAGTTTTTTATTTGGGGGAATCAACAATTTTGTAGAGTTTTTAAAGTATATGTGATAATTTCAAATTATAATTTATTTGATAGAATGCTAGTAATTTCTTTTTGTTTCAACATTATTTAGGGTTTTTAAAGTATATATGATAATTTTAAATTATAGTTTATTTGAAAGAATACTTATAGGATTCCATCTTTACATCTTCTTTGGTCACATCTTAGAGGATCTGCTTATAATATAATGGCATGTAACAAGGTACACTGTAATGGTAGGGAAAAAAATCAGAGTCTTAGATGCACTGCGCAAAAGAAGCAAGTCACGGCCTGAAGAAACTATATCAATTATGTATTCACCCCTTGTAGCTATCGTTTCTTCAGGTTTTTAGATGTGACGTTTGTTTGGAATTTCTAAAAAAATAATGATGAATGGGAGAAGTTCAAACTCTAAATAGTCAGGGTTTTTTTATAATGGAGATTTATGTTCAAAGTGTTAGGAAATATGTTACATGTTTAAAATATATAAATGTTTAATTTTAGTAAATTATTTTATTTAATTATATAGGATATTTTAGTATTCAAGTTCAAATGTAAACTCTAAATGAATTTGATGGAAGATTGTAATCACCTCTAAATTCAACCTCACAACCTTGGAAACAATGGAGGAGTGTACTCAAGAGCATTGGACAAACATTGTCTCACAGGTAGAGTGGATGGTGAGATTGTTGAAAAATGAAGAGCCACACTCCAAAGGGAATGTTGGTGGAAGAAATTGTAGTGTATAGTACAAAAGCAAATACCGATTTGAGGTTAAGAGAGTGATATCTTGCATATTCTGCAATGCCCTCTAGATTTTTAGATGCCTTTCTATCTTATCTTTTCAATTGAAAATATGATTTAAGCACATGCCAACACAAAAAGATGTTACTCATAAAGCCAACGTTTCAACCATACTAGATAATAGTTTTACATATTGGGTCATTTTGTTATTGTGGATTGCACTTTGACTATGATGGCGTTTTCACAACATAAATGTGTTTCAGTTATGGTAGCATGCATTTCAATTTATCCATGAAATGATTTAGATTGCCTCCCTTTGTCGTGGAAGAATATTGGTGACATAAATTGCAAATATAGAATTGAACAAATCCCACACAAACTTGGACAACAAACAATCACGTTAGTGCAATTGATAAAGAAAAAGCAATGATTTTGTATTATATATTTGAGATTATTTTCATTATTAGAGAAAAATAGATGTTATATCTCTTTTTAAAATTTATTTCCAAGAGATTATCTTTCTTGCTTTTCAAAATATTCTCTTGATTTAAATAATTAATCATTCAAATTTAAAGACCAATACAATTTAATTGAATTAAAAAATCTACAAGTAGAAGTTTATTTTCCCTAACAATTATTAAAAAGTATATAAATCAAAAGCTTTTGTACTAAAAAAACATTTTATGACTTTTTTGAAATTAGAATTTAGTTTACTTTTAGAATGTGAAATGATTTGCATGCAATAGGCGCCTCGATAATGATAACTCTCCGCGTATTTTATATATATTAATATCTAATATATGTATGCTAGTGTTTGTAGTTGGCCTAGAGAATTTGTACGTAGAAGGGGAAACTTGTAGTGGGTTCACATGGTGGAAATTTTATAGAGAATTTCATGTTGCTTGTTTACATGTTGGATATGCATAGTAAATTCCAAAACTTACATAAAGAAGACATGTCTATAAAGGATTACATGTGGGAGTTCTATTGACTAAGCATTCACTATGGTCAAGTGGAAGATAATACTACAAAGGTGGCTAAGTATGTGAATAGATTGTACATCTCAATTTAGGATGAGATGTTCTTTCATATTATGCATTCTAGTAAGGAGGCCTACTAAATAGTACTTAAGGTGGGTGTAAGTTGTCTTATAAACAAATAATCATGTGTAGTGGTGATAAGGGCAAGGATGGAAAAGGTAAGTAGAGTGTAGGAAAGTATTATTTTGCATAAAGGGAGAGGGTAGAAAGTAGTGGCATTGTCTTGAGAATAATGTGTAGGTAGACCTTTGACCAAGGTGTGGAAATAAGATGAAGCCATGGAAATGGATTTGAAGGGACTTAATTTAAATGTGGGAAACCAAATCACCACACATTTGAATTTCCATACATAACATGAAATAAAGAACACACTAAGAAGTGTGGTGCATGTTGTATATACTAAAGATACAAGCTCATCAAGTAGTAGAGTAAAGATGACAAGCCAAAATGCTAGGTACAACCTAATGATATGAACTTGGTTCTATTGAAACTTGTTGAAAAAAGTAATGATCCATGGTTAAGGAAAAGCCTCTTCCAAACAAATTATAAGTTAAGAGAAAAATATTTCAAGAAAATCATTGATGGGGGTAGCACCAAAAAATTAGCATCAACAGAGATGGTGAAAATGTGGGGTTCATGTTGAATGCAAAAGACAACTGAGGGTGGGGGCGAATCAATTGTATCTTAAAACTTAAAAATCCTCATAAACATTCAGATCCACATTCATTCAATTAACCCTTAATCTTTTATAATGATTTAGCATGAAAATCAAATGACATCTAAACTAAAACATAATCAACACCATACACGAGAACACTAGATTTACATGGAAAATCCAAGATGGGAAAAACCATGGTGAGGATTAGCTCACAATATAAAGTTATCTCAACACCAAATATAATAGGGCACACTGTTGGAGGGCTCACTACCCAAGAGAAAGAAAGGCTCACTACTAGAAAAAAAAGAAGATAGAGAAGAATGTTACGTAGAGAAATCAATCTCAATGCAACAAAAAATTCCACCACAATGTCACCAACACCTTCACAGTCTGACTGAAGAATTGTAGACACCTTCTGCTCACTGCATCCAACAATCTAACAAATGAAAGCTCACATTGCACTTCTCAAATTTTCACCTCACAACTCTGCAATTCACATCATACTCATCTATATTTTCTTGCTTGTCATCCCTCAACAAATCAACTATTATTTATACTATCTTCAACCTTGAAAATATTCTCCAAGATTGGCTATGCACCTCAAACATGAAAATTCAAATTAGGTTGACACCAAAACATTCCCACAATAGAAAGGAATGAAGGTGGAACACAACACACCTTAGCTAGGATCCAAATCCACTCATACATGCCACACCACACTTCCACAAATGCCAAAGCACCTTCAAATTTAGTGTAAATACCCAAGGTCGGTCGTTACACATGTAAACACCATTGACACTAAAGTACACACTTCCTCAAATCCAACAACAACTCACGAACAAAAAATGTCACCTAAACAAAATTTGAAGTATTCCACAAACACCCTAAAATCCCACAAACTCCTTTAGAACTTTCACCTGAAGAATGTACACACCTAGTACATTCAAACAACTCTACCATACACTATGACTCAAGAAGACAAATTCTAAAGCACCAAACATCGAACAAATTAAACTGAAGAAAGATACCAACACTATTAGAACGCCTTCAGATTCACAAGACTTGCAATAAAATTCTAGAGAAACATGGAGCAAAAGCATTTCTCCCTGACACCTCTATAATACATAGTTCACACATTGGTGAACACAACTTCTTCTGCATAGCAATCTAGCACACCAAATTCTAGATATAACACCTCTGAACACCTCTGATCAACATATTCGAAACACACAAGCAAATATTCAACCTAGAAGATCCACAAAGAAAAACCAAAACACTATTCTTCAATCTAAAACACATTGCAACTCACTATTTCCTCTTTTTATCAAATTTTCTCAAAAGCACTTGGAAACCAAGCACCAGAGACATATCCTCATCATCTTCAGTACTTCTAGAACCAACTGCAACCTAGAAACTCAACCATACATCCATAAATAGAAGCTTATCAGAGCAATACTAGAGGTTGACACCAGTAGCTTACTAATGATAACATAATGCAACTAATCAAAGCATAATTAATGCAACTTACTCAACATAGACAACACCAACAACGACACATACTCTTGCAACAATCTTCTATTCATCAATGACAACACCAACTGCTCATACTTGCAATGATCTCCCCCTTTGTCATTGATGGAAACACATGATGTGAAAAACCATAAAAAATAAACACAACTCTGCTCCATTTCCTTCTCTTTTCTCTCACATGGCTTGCTCTTTTTCCTCTTTCACATTACTCACTCTCCCCCTTTCAACTTATCTTTTTCACATTCTTCATTCTCCCCCTTTGACATAAATGTCAAAGGATAAAATGTTTGCATTACTTATGTTTCTCCTTTGACATCAATCAACCTTCTCACAATTGATCTACAACTGTCTTTCCTTCACTGCTCAGTATATTGCACTAATCAACAACCACTGCACGATGATGACACTCACTCTTTCTGATTGCAATAACCAATAATGTCACTACCTACTCCCCTTGAGAGGTAGCCACCAACATTAGTCCAAACCAAGGAATGAATCTTGAGATCCACTAGAATAATGCATCTCCTTATGCATCTAGTTGAAAGGAGGGGCAATAACCCCTAGCTTCTCCCAAAGATACTCAAAAGTATCCTTAGGAAGAGCCTTGATGAATATATCAGTAACTTGATCCTTTGTAGGCACATATTCAAGATTCACTTCATTCTCTACAACCTTCTCTCTCAAAAAGTGATACTAGATTGAGATATATTTTTCCCTTGAATACATAATCAGATTTTTTGAAATATTGATAGAATTTGCATTATCACAAAAGATAGAAATTGGTTCATCATATACGCACCTGATATCCTTCAATATTTTCCTCATCCACAACAATTGTGTGTAGCAAGATGCTACTATAATGTATTCTGCCTCTACAGTAGATAAAAACATTGAATCTTGTTTCTTGCTTAGCCATGACTCCAATCTGCATCTAAGAAAGAATGCACCACCACTTGTACTTTTTTTGTCATCCACACAACTAGCCCAATTTGTATCTGTGTAAGCACTCAAAGTGAAATTAGTATCCTTTGGATACCACATGCCATAATCCAGAGTGCCCTTCAAGTATCTAAATATCCTCTTCACTATTGCAACATGTGACTCTCTAGGATCTTCTTGAAATCTAGCCACAAGACATTCTGCATGCATGATATCCGATCTAGTATTAGTTAGATATAGCAGTCCTCCAATCATTGATCTATACTTGGTCTGATCAACCTTAGGATATTCATCATTCTTTTTTAGCTTGCAACTAGTAACCATCGAGGTACACATCAGTTTAGAATCTTTCATTTCAAACTTCTTCAACATTTCTTTAACGTACTTTGATTGTGAAATGAAAATACCTTTATCTATCTGATTTATTTGGAGTCCAAGGAAGAAATTCATCTTCCCAAACATAGACATTTCAAAATATTTATGTATTTCTTCTGCAAACTTCTTACATATAGCTTCATTGCCTCCAAATATTATGTCATCAACATATACAACCACAATCAAGGTTTGATCTTTTTCAACTTTAAAGTAGAGATTGCTATCTATGGTACCTATATTGAATCCTTTCTATATCAATTATCTATCCAACCTTGCATACCAAGTTCTAGGAGCTTGCTTCAATCCACAAAATGTCTTCTTCAATCTGCAGACCATATCTAGCTTGTCTGATAACTAAAATCCTTATGGTTGTTCTATGTATACCTCTTCTTCCAATTCTCCATTCAAGAAAGTAGACTTCACATCCATTTGATAAAATTTTAAATTCTTGTGTGCTCAAAAAGCCAAAAACATCTTGATAGCTTCCATTCTTACCACTGGAGCAAATGTCTCCTCAAAATCTATTCCTTCAACTTGTGAGTAGCCCTTACACACAAGCCTTTCCTTGTTCCTTACCACTTCTCCATTCTCATTTAATTTATTTCAGAATACCCACTTAGTTCCAATCACATTTTTGTTTGCTGGTCTTGGGACAAGTTCCCAATTCTGATTCTTTTCAATCTGCAATAGCTCTTCTTCCATAGCCTTGATCCAATATTCATCTTTTCATGCCTCAATCACTATTTTAGGTTCAAATTCATAAAGTAAACATAGATTTACCTATTTTTCAACAACTCTCCTTCTTGTCAATATACCTCTGCTCTTATCTCCAATGATTTGTTCTTCAAAATGATTCTTCTTCACATACATAGGAGGTTTAAGAGTCTTTTCTAGAGCTTCTTCCTCTTCAATTTGCACTTCTTTTCCAATCAAATTTTCTTCTTCTTTGCAAGAAGACTCATCTGATTCATATACATCTATCACCATTGAATTCTTTTGTAAATATTCATCAACCTTGACACTCTCAATAATCTTTCTCAATCTCTTGTTGTAGCATTAGTAAGCTTTGCTTCTAGTAGAATATCCAAGGAAGATACCTTCATCGGTAAGTTTTCTTCATCTCTTTTGATATAACATTTTATTCCAAACACTCTTAAGTACTTGACAGTAGGGATCCTTCCATATGATAGCTCATATGGAGTCTTTGTGTTGTTTTCTCTTGCTTGAAATCTGTTAAGTATATAAAAAACAATATGAATTGCTTCTCTTCAGTAGACTTCTGGTAGATTTGCTTCTTTCATCATTGTCCTTGCAACTTCTTGAATAGTCCTATTCGTTCTTTCAACCACTCCATTTTGCTGAGGAGTCCTAGGGGCAGAAAAGTGCTTCTTTATGCCGTGAACTTTCCACCTCTGTCAGAACTCAAATATTTGATTTTCATATCCATTTCATTCTCAACCATAACTTTAAATGCTTTAAACTTATCTAGAGCTTCTGATTTTTCTTTGAGAAAAGTAACACATGTCATTCTAGAATAATCATCAGTCAATAGCATGAAATACCTGTCACCTTGAAGACTTCTTACTCTTGTAGGACCACAAAGATCTGTATTTACCAATTCCAATAGTCCAATAGTAGATTATTCTTTGACTTTGAAGATTCTTCTTGTTTTCTTTCCAACTTGATAATCCTTATTGACAACATTGATAGGTTTTTTAATCTTTGGCAGATCTCTCACAGCTTGAACTAAATTGATTCTTACTAGGTTATAAAAATTGATGTGACACATCCTCCTATGCCATAGCCAACTTTCATTAATCTAAGTCATAAAGTAATGACCATCAACACCCTTAAGTGGATAAATATTTTCACCTTTCCTTCTTCCAGCAACAATCATAGTCCCGAAGTGTTTTTTGATCCCATATCCATCATCCTAAAACATAATATTGTATCATTTGCTAAATTTTTTTCCAACACTCAAGAGGTTATGCCTTAAACCTTTAACATAGTAAACATCATCAATATTATGCTTACCATCAAAATTGAGAGAAAATTTTCCACATATCTTAGTAGATGTATCATTACCAAATCTAACACATCCTCCATATTTTTCAAGCTTAAAAAACTTACTCTTGTCACCGGTCATATGATTAGAGCATCCACTGTCAATGATCTAGTAGTTCTTCTCCTGTCTAGCATGAAAAGTAGATACCAAAGTACCTTCAGTCTTATACTTTGTCTCCAGAGGGATTTCCTTCATGCATCTCTCAAAGTGAGTGGAATTCGTTCCATATTTTAAAGCCATGAACAAGATTTCATCATCATATCCATAATCAGATTCATCATTAGAAATACTTGCATCTTCTCTAACATAATAAATTTTCTTAATCATCTTACCTTTGTTCTCCTTTTTTTTTGTTATGCAAAGATCTGTTTGGACATCTTGAATCATAATGATCTATCTTTCCACAATTGAAACATTTGAAAGGAAACTTACCACTATACTTACCAGTACCATTTTTCATTCCCCTAACAAATTAAACTTCTATATCATCAAGATCCTCCTGATCTGATTCCTTAATCTCCTCTGAGTTGCTAACCTTAAAAGCAGTCTCAAATTTTGCACCACTATTTGTACCAAATTCTCTCATCTCAAAAGCAGTTAAAGAACCATACAACTGATCTTTGGTATATTGATTTAAATTTGAAAATTCCTCAATAGAAGAAACTTTATGACTATAAGATTTAGGAAGAGTTTTGAGAATTTTCTTTACCACTTCTGGTTCTTTGAGTCTTCCACCAAGACCTCTAGTGGAACTGGCAACTTCATTTACCCTTTGCATGTAGCTTGTAATTCTTTCATCTTCAGACATCTGTAGGTTCTCAAACATGATCTTCAGGTTCTGCATCTTATCTTGTTTGACCATATCATCTCCTTCATAAATGATTTCTAACTTTACTCAAATTTATTTAGCAGTTTTTAGATTCATAACTTTCACTAATTTAGAATTAGCAAGACCATTTAGGAGAGCATACCTTGCTTTATTATTGATTTCATAGGCCTTGATCTCAACATCAGTACTTGGACCATTTATAGGTGCAGTATATCCATTCTCAATTGACTTCCAAACATCAAATCCAAGCTAAACCATAAAACCTTCCATCCTTGTCTTCTAGAATGCATAATCCGTTCCATCAAACACAAGAATCTCTTTCTTGTGCAAAATCCCAAATCTACCTCAAGCAATTAAGCTTTCTTCCAAGGAACCTTGCTTTGATACCAATTTTTGAATGCATAAGACAACTGAGAGGAGGGGGTGAATCAGTTGTACCTTAAAACTTCAAAACCATCATAAACATTGAGATCCACATTCATTCAATTAACCCTTAATTTGTTATAATGATTTAGCATGAAAATGAAATGACAAAAATTGAAACACAATCAACACCATCCACAAGAGAACACCAAATTTATGTGGAAAACCTAAGATGGGAAAAACCGCAGTGAGGATTAGCTCACAATATAAAGTGATATCAACACTAAATACAATAGGGCACATTTCAAGAGGGCTCACTACCCAAGAGAAATAAAGGCTCACTGCCAGAACATAAAAGAAGATAGAGAAGAATGTTACACAAAGAAATCAATTTCAATGAACAAAAAATTCCACCACAATGTTCCAACACCTTCATAGTTTGACTGAAGAATTGTGTCTCACTACATCCAAAAATCTAGCACATGAAATCTCACATTGCACTTCTCATATTTGCACCTCATAACTTTGCAATCTGCATCATACTCATCTATCTTTTCTTTCTTGTCATCCCTCAACAACTCAACTCTTATTTATACCATCTTCGACCTTGAAAACATTCTCCAAGGTTGGCTATGCACCTCAAATGTGCAAATTCAAATTAGGTTGGCACCAAAAAATTCCCACAATGGAAAGAAATGGAGGCGAACCACAACACACCTTAGCTAGGACCCAAATCCACTCATATATGCCACACCACTCTTCCACAAACACCGAAGCACCTTTGCATTTAGTGTAAACACCCAAGGTCAGTCATTACCCAAGTAAATACTATTGAAACTTAAGTACACACTTCCTCAAATCTAACAACTCACAGAAAAAAAATGTCACCTTAACACAATTTGGAATATTCCACAAACACTTTGAAATCCAACAAACTCCTTTGCAACAATTTTCACCTAAAGAATGTACACACCCAGTCCATTCAAACAACTTTGAAATACATTATGACTCAAGAAACTAACTTCCAAAGCACCAAACCTCAAAAAAATTCAATTGAAGAAAGATACCAACACTATCAACATGCTTTTAGATTTGTAAGACCTGAAATCGAAGTTGTGGAGAAATGCAAAGCAAAAAAATTTCTCCCAAACACCTCTGCAATACACAGTTCACACACTAGTGAACATAACTTCTTCTGCATAGCGATCCAACAATCGAAATTCTAGTTATAAAACCTTTGAAAACCTTTGATCAACATATCCAAGACACACAAGCAAATCTTCAACCTAGAAGAACTGCGAAGCAAAACCAAAACACTACTCTTCAACCCAGAACACACTGCAGCTCATTGTTTCCTCTTTTTATCAAATTTTCTCAAAACCACTTGAAAAATAAGCACCAGAGACACATCCTGATCATCTTCAGTACTTATAGAACCAACTACAACCTAGCAACTCAACCATATATCCATAGACAAAATCTTATCAAAGCAATCTTAGAGGTTGATACCAATAGCTTACTAATGACAACATAATGCAACTAATCAAAAGCATCATTAATGCAACAACATAAATAACACCAACAACTACACATACTCTTGCAACAATCTTTTGCTCATCAATGACAACACAATCTTGTTGAAATCAATAAAAACACCAACTACTCATACTTGCAATAGTTCAAGATTACCATACACCCAATAACATATAAAATCTATTGGTTATATAAGTGATACAAATTCATAGTGACATATTAGTGTCAAGTTATATTTTTCGTTAGTGGATACATGGATGAATTTGTTAGTGTAGGTTTTTTATTTTCCGTATGTTAAGGAATATTTATTTTTCCTACACATATTATTAAGCTTTCTTAGGTTATATTAGAATGGTTAGTATGAGGACATGTGGCAGAATCCATCAACTACATGTGTTACTCTCTCCCTCACATGAGTAGTTGAGTTACACACCCTCTTTTGGATTCTTATGCCACCTCTCATAACTATTTCTTGTCTTTACTTGAGTAGGCATAGCCATGTAATCTAGCATTTACCAAGTAGGTAAAACCTCCCACCTATTATGGGTAATGGGAGTTATTACTCCTCTTGGAATTATCTACCATTATTTTTCTATAAACAAAACTCACCCCTCCCCTTGGCTAGTCATATGGAGTGCTAGTTCAATGCTAAAGGAGTGTTGAGTTTATTCATCTCTAGATCTCTTTTCTTGCTTCAATCATTTTGATCTTGGGTGATTTCAAAATCGAATCTAACATATTATCAAAACTGGTTGTGAGTTGTGGGTTAGTAGCTTTTTCAATCAATTATTGAAAGCAAAGCATGCTCTTCTCTTGCATCCTATGATGACTTGGAGAATTAGAAATGTTTGATAGAGATCTTAGTTTCTAGGGGGCTTCCTTTCTATGACTTTTATTGTAGGTATTTAGGAGCTTTTTGGAGACATTTTGAACTCACCATTTAGTTCAAAGTATCCAAAAAAGTTAGATCAAGCTTTTATTTCATCCGAATCGAACATCGGATGCTAGATCTGTGAAGGGTTGAAGAATAGAGGTTTTTTGAGAGGTTCCAAAAGGTAGCTATCAAATCAATGCATTTTCGGCTCAAACGAACCTCACCATCATGCTCAGAAGGCATCAAAACCTAAGGATCGACTACCAAATCATTGAAAATGGAGAAATTCAAATTTGAGGCAAAAGTTTTTTAGCAGGTGAGCCGTATAGCCCACTTGCGCAGCATACAGTACAAAAAAAATATTTTTTTAATATTTTCTATGTAGTCAAAAAATTAAACAAAAAACAAATGGCATGTTTTATATATTAAAATACCTTTTATTATAAAAGTTCTTTTTTGAAAAAAATAAAAATAAAAATAAAAAGGGTATGACAGGGTACTTGCACCCCTGTTAGCCCTTGTACCCGCAGCGAGCCCCATTTACATTGAGCCCCATTCCTGCATAGGTAGTGGACCCAAAGGGTCACGATCCCCAAAGTTTGTATGTGGTGTGAGGCTTCGACCCCCCAACCCAAATAATTTTTTTATTTTAAAATTCAAAAAAAAAAAAATTCAAAGCATTTTGTTGTACTTCAGCCTGCACCCTTGTACCCTCCTCGGCTCTCATGCCAGTGATTTAGCAGTTCTACTAAATTTAGCAATAAATTTGGTAGTTTCTACAAACAGACCCCCTGCTACATTTATCTGGTTGCATGCCATTTTTGGCAGGGGATAAATTTAAATAGTTGTAACTAAAACTAGTGATTTTGCCAAAGTTGGAGGGTTTTAGCTAAAGTTGGCGGTGATGTCATGCTGACATTAGCAAGTAGTTTTGAATTTTTACCACCCTCACCATTGCACTTTTGAGTTTGGAAGGCTAACTTTGGAGGGCTCGTTCTTGGCCATACAAAGGTGTTTTTCAACACTTTTTTTTTTGATTTGAGGTAAAATTTCATGCTCTTCGTAGTGATGTAATCACTTTTTTCTCAAGTGATCCCAAATTTTCAAAATAATAAGTTTTCTCATCAGATTTGAAGGACAATTCTCATTTTTGGAACTTCAAATGGATGTAACTTTTACATACGACCTCAAATCGAGATGATTATTTTTTTGAAAGTGAATTATTTTTTGAGTACTACACATTGGTGCTATTTTGAGGTTGTCATTCAAAAAATTTATTGTACTTTGAGCATTTGAGTCCATTTTTGGACATTGAAAAACTCCAGAAAATAACTCCAAAATTGTAAACGCATTGATTTATAAAGTGCCAAATCATTTTTTGTTGGGGGGGTTCTTCATTGAGTGAAAAGGGGGGGTGTCTCTGTGTGTTTTCTTTCTTGCATTTCCTTACATTGCAACAAACAATCTAAAATGGATAAAATAGTTCCTCTACTCACACCATACAATTACTTTGAGTGGAAAAATGAGATGGAACTTCACTTACGAAAGTTCAAATTGTATAGAATAGCAATGGGTATTGATAAGGAACCTACAATTGATGAAGAAAAGCCTAAATGGTTCAATAAATGTGATGAAGCTTTTGGCACCTTATGCATGGTTGTATCACTTGATCTATGCTTTCATATTATGTCTACAAAATCACCAAATGAAGTGTGGAATACTTTGAATACTCTCTTTAGTAATCAGGATGATTTGAGAGTACATTCATTAGAGAACGAGCTCATAAGGTTGAATCCTTGCAACTTTGACATCGTTCAAGATTTCTTTACTAAATTGAATGCCATAAGATTACATTTGGAGCAATGTGGAATTAAAAAGGTTGACTCACAATTGATTTTAAGCATTCTTTCGAAAATTGGTCTAGATTATGCAGTGTTTGTTTCTACATTTCATGCAATAAAAATTGACTTAGGAAAAAATATTTGCTATGCCTTCTCTAGGTGAGTTCACTGCTGATCTCATAAAGGAGAAAGATAAATTGATTCAAATGGGAATATTATTAAATATTCTGTCTCATGCCTTGACTACAAAACAAGGCACTAACAAGAAAAATAAGAAACAAAAGAACGAAAGAGATAGAAAGAAAGATTCAAATCAATCTTCATCTACTTCTAAAGTATACTCTAAATTCTCTTTGATTTAGAGGATTCATCTAAGAAGGAGAAGCCCACTTGTGCATATTTCAAGAGGAGTGGACATGAAGAACATTCTTGTTATAAGAAGGATATTGATGAACTAAAATATCTTCTTGAGAAGAACAACATCAGTTTGTCTTCTTGAATGGTTGATTCATCTTCTTCTTCTAATTCCAAAAATTCAAAACAATTAGAATCTGATAAGGAAAAAGGCTATACTACTGGGGTGGGTAAATCAAAAGGTAAAGCTCTTTGTGCTTCTACAGGTCTTGGATTATGGAGATGGCTCCTAAATTCTAGAGATTCTCACCATATGGCTTCTACATAGTTCATGTTCTCCTCTTTTGAGCCTTGTGTTATGCCACACATTCTAATGGGTAACAATACTTACATGAATGTAAGTGGGAGGGGATCTTTTGATATTGGGGATGAAACCTCCAATGATGTTTTATGTGTACCTCATTTGACGAATAATCTTCTTTCATCTATCAAATCACTCATGGTGGAATAGGGAAGATTGTGGAATTCACACTTGATTCAGAGACTTGGAGAGCAGAGAGATAATTTATACTAGGATGGTTGATCATGCATCTCATTTATACACCTTTTTAGACTTTTCACTTGATGATGGCTCTAATCCTTTGGTTGTTGATCACACTCCTAGTGTGAATTTTGATTTTGAGGAGAACTTTAGTTACTTGAACTTGGGTATTCTCACATGTGATCTAGTTCTTGAGGCTTGCATTCTTTCTTCTCCCTCCACTGTTACTTCTGAGGTCATTGGTGTTGCTACATTCATGGCTACTTGTGATTTAGTGCAATAGGATATACATAATTTTTGAGATATAGCTACTAGGGATGACTACTTGGTAGACATTGCAAGTTTGTTTATAAAGTCATATTTCAGACTTGGGAGACACTATTTATGACATTCATGTTCTCTTTGATGAATTTGATTATTCTTTAGTTTTTGTGGAGGATTCTTTGGATCCTCTTGTTCATTTTCCACATGATCATTCATCACAATTTGACATGAGTGTGGGTACTTTTGAGTAGCATTTAGAGGAGGCATCTTTGTCTTCAGAGGAGATGTTGGAGTCTTTGAATCTTGTTCTACATACATCTCTACTAGGTTTTGGATTTTCATAGATTCATTAGTGTGGCCTAGAATGCTTGATTTGATTGTGGTAGCTTTTGACATCAACATGAAGACACATGATCAATTTTTAGAGACTTCATATATTTTTCATTTTTTTCCCTTGTATTCCTTTCAAGAATGGGAAGATGTTCTTCATACACCTTTGCTTTTGTTTCTTCTTAAGGGGAGGAATTTTGTTTGGCAATCATGGACCATCTTCTACATCTAGTTTCAAGCATCAACCATTGGCATAGTTGACTACTTGAGGGAAGGCTACATAGTCTTTCTTATCATTTCTATTTTGGAGGGGACTTCTTCCTTGCATGGGAATAT
>VDFB02131038.1:58017-100585 GCA_007258455.2 Sequoia sempervirens
TGTAGAAGCGAAAGTGCAAGTTCTTGTACAGTGGGTTCACATGGTGGAAATTTTATAGAGAATTTCATGTTGCCTATTTACACGTTGGATATGCATAGTAAATTCCAAAACTTACATAAACAATAGATGTCTATGAATGATTACATGTGGGAGTTCTATAGACTAAGCATTCACTATGTTCAAGTGGAAGATAATACTACAAAGTTGGATAAGTATGTGAATGGATTGTACATCTCAATTTAGGATGCAATGTTCTTGCATATTATGCATTCTATTAAGGAGGCCTCCTAAATAATACTTAAGGTGGGTGTAAGTTGTCTTATAAAAAAATAATCATGCGTAGAGGTGATAAGAGTAAGGATGGAAAGGTTAAGTCGAGTGTAGGAAAGTATTACTTTTCATAAAGGGAGAGGGTAGAAACTAGTGGCATCGTGTTGAGAATAAAGTGTAGGTAGACCTTTGACCAAGGTGTGGAAATAAGATGAAGCCATGGAAATGGATTTGAAGGGACTTACTTTAAATGTGGGAAACCAAGTCACCACACATTTGAATTTCCATACATCACATGAAATAAAGGACACACTAAGAAGTGTGGTGCATGTTGTATATACTAAAGAGAAAAGCTCATCAAATAGTAGAGTAAAGATGGCAAGCCCAAAGGCTAGGTAGAACCTAATGATATGAAAGGTTCTATTGAAACTTGTTGAAAAATGTAATGATCCATGGTTAAGGAAAATACTCTTCCAAACAAATTGTAAGTTGAGAGGAAAATATTTCAAGAAAATTATTAATGGGGTTAGCACCAAAATCTTAGTATCAATAGAGATGGTCAAAAAGTGGGGTTCAAGACTACCATACACCCAATAACATATAAAATCTATTGGTTATATAAGTGATACAAATTCATAGTGATATATTAGTGTCAAGTCACATTTTTTCATTAGAGGATACATGGATGAAGTATGCTACACAATAATCTCAATGAATGTATGTCATTTGTTACTAGGACTTGGTCATTTTAATATGAATTATACACTATGCATGAAGTTTGCAAGAACATATTCACCATCAAGAAGAATGTGAAGAAGTTTAACTAACTTCTCGTGAAGGATGAGAAAAAAATTCATAAAAAGGAAGGATTTTGGTGTTGTTATAAATTATTTTTCAAGTAGATGAGAGACTCACATGAATCCTATGCCCTATTAATCAAGCTTGCATAAGATTAGATAGAGAATAAAAATTGAGGAGAAAAAAGTATCCACACTACTCAAAGAGTTCACAAAATATTATTGGAGGAATGCTAGATGGATTTCTACTAATGTGCAACATCTCACACATGTATCTGATTCTAGGTTCTATTTTTCCAAGGAATTACATATAATGAACATGAGTCCAAAATTAAGCAATTAGGTTAAAAATATATTGGAATGAGATTTGATAAGGAAAATTCTAAGTCCTTTTATAATTCCCACTCTAATCATCCCAAAAAAGATAAAAAATTAAGGAATTGCATAAACTCTAACATAATCGTTAAGATATAAAAAATGATATAATCATTAAGATCACCATTAAGTACAAGTTTCCTTCACTACACATGCATGAACTAATGGATTTCATGAGTGGAGCACATTTCTTATCCAAGATAGACATGAATAATGGATATCATTGATTAGAATCACAAAAGCCTTGTAGGAATGTGTGATAATGCTATCCAAGATAATGTATGCCCCAAGCATGTTCATTTTGCTGATGAATGAGGTTTTGAAATTATTTCTTAATAATTATGTATTCATTTATAATGATGAAATTTTAGTACCTACACAAGTGTTGGCACAATTGATACAAGAAGACTGATGCATCAACCTAAAGAAGTATGACTTCATGTAGATTGAGTTGATATATTAGGGATTTATGATATCTCAAGATGGTTTTGTACATGAAACCTAAGGCATGATGGGTATAATTATTAAGTGGACCAATCCAAGAAACATAATGAAGGCCAACATTTTCCATTTGTTTGTTAACTTCTATTAGAAGTTAATCAAGAACATCAGGGGCATTTGCACACCCTTGATACACTACATGTGAAAGAGCAAGTTTAAGTGAATGGATATTGTTTCCAAGAGTTTTGTGCTTTTAAAGAAGAAGGTGATGGAGAAGCCTATGATTGTGCTCCTAAATGTGTTCCAATTTAACTATGATTTTAGCAAAATGACAATTTCCATGTTGAGCCAGGAGGGTAGACTAATCGCATATTTAAACAAGAATTTGAATGATCTTAGACATTGATATTTTTTATACAACTAGGAATTTTATGCTAGAGTGAAAGCTCTATGAAAATAGAGGAATTACTAGGTGCCAAAGGATTTTATGTTGTACAAAAAACACCAAGCACTAAAGTTCAATAATTAGAAAAGGATTAATAAGAGGTACATGAGGCAAGAAATTAATCTATAGTGTTGTTTTTTTGTATCAAAGCACCTCATAAGCAAAACCAAAAGGTTCTAGATTCCTTGAGAAAGATACGTGTTATTTTATAAAATCATAGTTAACTTAGTAGGTATGGAGGTGACGAAGGATATGTATGCCATAAATTTAAATTTTATAAATACACAATGTGCATACATGAATCCTTGGGCAAGAGATAAGATCTCTTGTGGAGAATTCTTCATGAAATATGTATACATATTTAAGAGGAAATATTTTTACATACTATAGAGTTTAATGAGGTAGAACCTCATTAGAGAGTTGCATAGAGTTAGACTCAAAGGACACTAGTATATAAAAATATATGCCATGTTGAAGGGAAGGTATCAAAAGCCAAGATTGTGTAACAATATGCCCAATATTTTGGAGATGTGCAAGAGCTATCAAATAGTGAAGAGGAAGGTGAAAACATCAAGTTATATAAGCGATTGCATACATTAGATAGATCATATGAGAAACCATCCATGATTTTTTCCTTTGGATTTCCATTTACCTAGAGTAGAAATGACTTAATATATCTATTTTATAAAATATCATAGTTCATCCATTGTCATAAGTTGAAGACACATGTAGGATAACATATTTTTTCTTTAAGGAGATAGTTTGGTTGCATGATTTTTTGCATAACACTAGGTCAAGCCATGACACTAAGTTTCTTAACCATTTTCAATTAACCTTATGGAATAAATTGGGCATGCATCTCATTTATATCTGTATATATCACGTGCAAAAGGATGAATATACAAGGGTTGCTAGTTAGAGTCTTGGTAATCTACTTAGAATTCAATTAGGAGGGAAGCCTATGTAGTGGGACTCTATGTTGGCATATTTAGTGTTTGCATACAACTTGGTGAATAAATTAGTTGGGAAGATATTGTTTCAAATGGTGTATGGGAAATCCTCATGATGTGTTATATATCTATTGGTAGTGGACATTAAAGGAAAGAATTTGAGCACTAAAGTTGAGGAATTTTTGTAACACATGAATGGGTTTTATGTGCAAGTTAGGAAGAAAATGGAGGAAAGTAGTTGAAGGAACACATTTCATATAGATAAGTGTCAAAGAGAGAAGTATTAATTAGAGGGAAAGTTTCCCATTGTGCATCAGAGAAAGAAGTAATTACCTAGAGGAATGCACAATAAGTTAAATCCTTTAAAGAATGATTTATGCCATATTGTGCAATTTTTTATATTATAACTCAAATTATATCAAGATATGAGAAGGGTTGTATATCTCACCAATATGTACTATAATAAGATATATACATACCATGCCCTAAAGATCCTAAGTATGTGTAGTAGGTGGAAATGCTTGATTGGAGAAAGGATATACTAGAAAAGTATTGAGAGGAAATCACACAAATATTGGATATGCATATAGGAAAGAAGACCCTATGGAGTGGGTGCAATGAATAAATTATTGTATGGAAGGGTAAAGGGCCTAAGGAAGACTCAAATTTTTAAAGATAAGCCAAGTTAAACTGGGTGATTGAATTAGTTGTTTGTGTAGTCCTAATTGTGAGCATCTAGCTCATAATATTTTAACGAAGAGTGTCTAATTCAAGAGCATCCTTAGTTTGTTACAATCTTGTATCACCTAAAATTTCATGTTGTAGTTCACATGTGTAGGCTTACCTTGTGCATATCTTATATTATTTTAGTTTCTTTGCATGCTATCTTAATATTACATTCATGTTGTGCACTTTTTTGATGAATTTATCCTTCCATTCATTCCATATCTATTGACATGACCCTACCCATCTCTTCCAAGTTTATATTCTCTTTTTCATTGAAGACCCATGATTAATGGATCATGTAGCCTCACCACACACTACCTTTTCTCACCATGCAGCCTATTGCACATGTACTTCACCTTGAGAAGCCAATCTTAGATGTTAAAGAGTTGGAATTACATTTAAGATTACTTTTTTTAGATGACAAGTATTAGGTTTCTAGATGACTTATCAATTTTGGAAGGTCAAAATAATGTGCTTTTGAATCTATTGAGGAATGACTAATTGTTCTTTGTTGAATGGTACCTTACTAGTTGTGCTACCTTTTAGTCATGCATTTACTTTTGCAATCTAGTCTTATCCAATATAGGAGTGCAAGGGGTATTCTTTATATAATGAGAAATTCCATCCATTTAAATGGGTTGGTTGGTTAATGGTTTAAAGTTGGTTAGTTGGTGTAATGGTAGAGTCCGTTACTAGAGGATTAGAACAACATATTGGGTTTTGATTAGAGTTTCAAACAAAATTGATTTTAAATGAAGAAAGGATCATTGCATATTTATTTTAGAGATTGGTAGCATAGCATGCTTGAGTTTCACATATTGGTGGGTTTTGCATTCTTTCTATTTCTATAGCTTTTTGTTTATCATTTTCTTTTCTTGAACACATTGTTTCTTCCTTGTTCATTTTCCTTATGTGCTTTGTAGGCCTATTTTCTAGGTTTTTTTGACCCACAATTTATTGTTGCACTACCAACTACCCTATGATAATCACAAAATTCAACATCAAACTATAGGCTAGAGGACAAGAGGTGTTGAAAGGTCTAGTGGATGGAAAAGTGATTAGATCAGCCTAAAAAATATGTGGTAATACAACATTGAGGGAGTGAAGTAATTGATCATTCTTTTTCCTTTGAGACTTGGTTGAACTAACATTGAACACCTCACAAGATAGTTGATGATGAGTAACACTAGGATTAAGTTTAGGAAGAGTATCATCAATAATTTGAGCAATTTTACTAAGAAAGTCTAAGACACATGGATTTAGCATGAGAAATCACTAATCTCCTCAAAGACAGTGGAATATTGTGGATCACTATGTAAAGTTGTAATATCCTTCTTTAAGAGTTCTAAATTGTCAATTGTAATAGTCCTCTTTTTCCAAATTTTGTCTCTATTGATGTGACCTATGGTTCACTCTAGCCTTCGCTACCTACTACTGAACAAGAGGTTGTGTTGAAAAGCATAGTGGAGCATGTTATAAAATAGACAAAAAATTGTTGACTTTCTTGATGGGAGTCAAGCTCCTTTGCCCATGATACAAATTTGAAGATAGGTCAAGAAAATGATAAAATGACTTGGATGCCAATGTTAATGTAATGCTCTAGTGTAGACTCTTTTGTTATATACTTGATTCTAATTCAATCAATGCTAACTAATGATCTAGGAATATTTATAAATACAAGATCCTAGTCACTCAACTCAAGGTATTTGACATAGAGTTGACGAGTCAACAATCAAACTTTGAAGAAGTTAGCCTTAGAAGATAGAGATTTGGATTTGAAAATTGGAAAACTAGATGATGGTGTCACCCAATCTAAGGGATGGGATTGTATAAATCATCTAGTCTAGGAAGGTTGAACTCCCAAGATATCAAATTAGTCATTTAAAGATTTGGATAAGCCTATTTTGAGTGACAAGTTCAAAATTAAAGTCAATCTATGTACAAAACAAGAAAATTTAAACACAACAACAATACCAAAATTAAATATATTTACTAAAAACTTTATCCCTTACATAAACAGTAACATTGATTTTCTATTGATAATGTAAATGCTATATAGTTGTTGAATATCAAATAACATTAAATAACAAACATTTACTATAACATATTGATTAAACTCAAATATAAAAAGCAACTCAAGAAACATTAGCCATGAAAAAAATGAAAATAGAGGTTGTACAGCATTCACACAACCTGCCTAAAAGAGTATCCCATCATTTTTCTGGTTTTCTCCTGCAACAATAAAAAAATCAAAACCCTCTACTGAAGACATTTGCTGTGTATCCTGATCACTAAGTATAAACAATTTCAAAAAAATTTAAAATGTAGAAGAGTTTTGTGTCTCTGCAACAAAGCTTTAATTTAAAATGGTTAGCTCATCTTGAAGGGCTGAATGACAGAAGTTGTTCTTTATGAGGCTCCTCTGTCGTTCCAAAGATTCCTGTGGCTTCATATAATTGTTTCCAAGCCTCCAAAGTTTCTTGTAAGTAGTTGGTTTATCTCAGTAGAGGAATGGAAAAATAAAAATGTAAAATGGATATTTTAAAATAAAGAGGTTTCTGAAAAAAAAAGGTTCTACTCTTTACTGTCTTAAGATGCAATAGATAAATTCCACAAGGTTTGGTATTTAGAAAAGAAAACAGCTACAGAAAAACAGAAAAAGAATAAATACCTTTGAATCTTTTAATAGTAGGTTTCCAAAAAGTGGGTAATTTGTATTGTCAATATCTGCAACCTGTAAAAAAATCAAATGTTTATATTCTCAACTGATAAATCTCAATACCCATCAAAACTTAAAAGTAATATACGTCTTTTAACACTTCAAACAAATTTAAAGAGTGAAAAAACAATCTCATTTTAATACCGAAAAAATCTTTTTGTATAAAAAAAGGTAATCTAACATTTTATTTAATTTTTTGAAAGTTTTGTATTTTTTTATCAATATTTTGATAATATTTTATGATCCATCATCAAGATGTAGTAAATTAAAGAAGATAAATAAAATAAAATATATAATATGCTCTAAAATATTAATAAAAAATATTTAAACAATCAAATTTTTAAAAAAATTAAGAAAAATTAATATATTTAACAATTAAAAAATTTCAAAATAATAAATTCAAAAATCATTCTGAAACATAAGAATATTCAGTAACAAAGATGTACAACCTTCAATTAAAAAATCTGAAAATAATTAATTTCTCGCTAACATCAAAAAAATCTTTCGGATTATGTGGAAATGTTGGGATAAATATACCAGGGAAAATTAGGTAGAAGAAAAGTAAAAGCCGACCATAAAAAACAATAAAACAATAAAGAAATTCATTCTTTATTTCTCAATATTTTTCCTTACCATTATATAATTGGAAGTAACATACAATATTAAATTATCCCGAGACCTCCAATAGACAATAGTGATTCTAAGGATCTACTTTCTTTATTGTGATCATATTAAAATGCACGATTTCTATGTAGATATTTTAATTTCAAATATATGTATATCAATGATTTTAATTATTATATATTTAATAATTAAATTAAATTTAAAATATAAGAGGGTTGTTAAAAAATAGAAGTATTGAGGTTAATCAATGAAGTATTTATTCGGTTATTGATATAATATCTATTTTGATCTTCTTAAATAATTGATATGTTGCGATAGAAGATTGAAAATTAAAATTTGGCTCAAGAATATAGATCAGGAAGTTGCCAATGATAGATATATTTACTATTGGAGTTAATACTTGAACTTCATAGCTCTCAAAAATCACTTGCAATCAAACACTTATCACAAAAGAGTAAAAAATAGGTTTATCATAAAAGTCCTAAGAATTTTATTGATTTAAAAAACAACAAATAATTCAATATACAATGAATTGTCCTTGATAAAGGATAAATAAACTCTAAATAAAACCTTAGGTGAGGATTAAATTAGATCATGACATTTTTCATGATCTCATGACTTGAGACCAAAAAAATATGATCTAAGTAAGGTTAAGTATGCTAGTATAAAAAGGAAACTAGTTATTAATTAATTTGATAATCACTTTTTTACTCTAATGTCCCCTTAAGTGCAACTTAAAAAAGCTAAAAAAAATGCATAAAAAATAAAAAATAGGTCCGAACAACTAGGCCTACTGAGGTAACCATGTATAAATTAAAAACATCTCTCACAACTAGAGAAACATATCAAACCTCATAGGAAAAACCCTCTCCAAAAAACAAATGTAAAAATATGAACGAAGGAGGACTAAAGAAGACCCCTCAAGGATGTATATTCCTTCACCCCAAGCATTAATCAAAACTAAAGTTAATGAGGTGACACCAAAGGTTTAGTGAAGATGTCTACAACCTTGCTCCTTAGTAGGAAAATAGTATAAGGAGAGATGATTATCATGGATGAGTTCTCCAATGAAATTCATATGTATCTCAATGTGTTTGATCCACTAACGCTCAATTAGATTCTGTGCAATATGAATGGAACTTTAGTTATCACACCAAATGAGTGTAAGACTATTAGGTGGTGGAACAAACTCTACCATAATCTATCAAAGCCACAAAATATCCTATTTGAAAAGAACTACACCTTGATACTCAACCTTAGTGGATGATAATGTGATAGTAGTTTGCTTCTTGCAAGACCAAACAACTAGACCAGAACCAAGGAGAGAGACAAACTTGGAAGTGGAATTCTATGAGTCAACATCACTTGCCCAATCTCAGTTAGTGAAACTTACTATCTTTGAAGCTCTTGGTGTGTATTGAATGTTGGAATGTGTAGTGCCCCTAATATATATAAAAAATGTACTTAGATGCCTTCTAGCGACTCTCGCGAGGATGATGGAGAAAATGGGAGACTATCCTAACTACAAAGGTGATATCAGGACATGTGTGTATCAAATATAAGAGACTACCCACCAACTATCTTTACAAAGTAGCATCAAGGCTAGGTGTGGTGTAATGGTAATCAACGCGACACCTAATTGAATGGTGTAGGAGTTGGATTACAATTGGCCATGCTAAAATGATGAAGCATATCAATGACATAATTTTTATAATGAATCTAGAGATACCCTCAAAGTATTGAAGAACCTATAGACCAAGAAATAAGTACAAAAGCCTAAGATTTTTCATGTCAAAGTGCTCCATCAATGAATGTCATATATATTTTGAAGCATGGAGGAGGAGCTATTGGTGAGAATAAAATAATTTATATACAAGACTAGTATCAAAGATCATCTCTATGTCTCTGAATATATATTGTTTGATGAGAGTGACAATATGTGAAATAGGATGCAAGAAATAAACCTATTTTCAAGCCCTAGAAGCTTGTTTGGGACCATACATAGAATTCCCTAGCTTACAAAAAAGAGAAGATCCCTACATGAATCTTGAAGGATGCTCCACATAGATCTCCTCATGAAGATAACCATGCAAGAATTAAATCTTCACATTCATTTGGTAAATAAGCCAACTCTAAGATGCAGCTAAATACATGACAAGACAAATAAAGTCCATCTTGGTTAGAGAGACAAATGTCTCAAAGTAGTCAATACCCTTAGCATGCAAGAAACCCTTAACAATAATATGTGTCTTGGAACACCCAATAGAACTATTTGCTACATGCTTGGTGTGGTACACCTACTTGCACCAAACCACCTTTGTCTCCAAAGGAGGAGAGACCAAATTCCATGTGTGATTCTTCATCAATGAGGGATACTCCTCATCCATAGCATGATCCCACTCTGGAATACCAAAAGCCTCTAAAAACTTTATGGATTAGTAGATATAGCTTGAATTAGATATTGGTGCTAGAGGATTAAGAGCGAGTATGACGATAATCTATAAGATCACCAATTAAGGATCCAACCTCTTGAATAGTATTGTGGGTACACTTAGGAAAGTCACTACCGGGACCTGAGGTGGAAGGGGTGGTGTAGGAGAGGTATAAATAAACCATCATATGATGTATCCTCTAATGCACAAGTATCCTCATGAGATAAATAAGGAAGAACAAGTAGTGAGGAAGAATAAATGGATGTAGAATATGATCATGGGAAAGGTTCATCAAACTAGACATCTCTCATGGTAGGATCAAATAATTAATAAGTCTTCACATCATCACAATAGCCAAAAAATATTAATGGTTGAATATTCTTCTTCATTGCCTTACATTGACCATTCGATGTGAAAGTTCAAGCCTCACTACCAAATACCCTAAAAAAGGAAATATCAAGCTTGATATAGGACCGAGATTCCTCTAGAGTGATATTTAGAACCACCTCGAGGGAATATGGTTCTAAATATAATTAAAAAAAATGATTGCCTCATCCCAAAAGGATGGAATCATAGAGTAAGAATGAAGTATACAATTGGCTATCTCTCTAAGTAATCTATTTTTCATTTGAAAACACCATTTTATTAAGGAGTATAAGGAACACAAAATTGATAATAAATGCCATGATCAATGTAATTGTCCTAAAATTCTTGGTTCATATATTTTTATGTATTATATATGCATAGATGTTGAATATAAGAACCTAATTGCTTCTTCATGAACACCTTGAATGTATTGAAAGTGGTGAACACATCACTCTTGTATTTGAGAAAGTACACTCATTTGTGATAAGAGTAATCATCAGTGAAGGTAAGCACATACTTGGCTCTTGTAAAATAAGGAATGGCAAAGGACATAAGGTCACTATGTGCCAACTCCAATAAGGTAGAAGTATAGTCAATGTTGCCCTTAAGAAAGGGATCCTAATGATGTTTTCCAAGAACATAGCTTCAAAAACGTCCTCTATGCATGAAACCTTAGGGGAAAAAAGTACCATCTTGTTGGATTGGGAAAAAGGAATCTAGGATATAAACCACACTCTTCCCAATTGATTTGGTGGATTAAAGGTTATCACAACACCCACTTGGCTACAAACCTTGATGGAAGAGCCAGAATGGTGGATCAGAGCTTTAATTTAGTATTTTGTGTATTTGTGATGATGATTTGGATGATTGTTAATTGACTATTTTTTAGGATGCAATGATCTATTAGGTAAACTATAAAAATGTAGCAGTTTGTTATGGATTTTGAGAAATTATTTGCAACAGGACAAAAACATGATCCAAAAATATAGAAGGCAGAAATAGAAGAACCTAGGATATAAATTTGAGCTTGAATTCACTAGTCTAGGGCACAATGCACCTTGGACTATCCTCCTTATTTGTAAGACCTAAAAGTACAAGCGTAGGGTCACTAATTTATAGATTTTTTCCTTTTGGGGTTACTATTGGAACTTTTTCTGTTGATGAGAAAATCCAATTTTTGTGACTTGACAACTTGTAGGGTTTGAGTGCATGAATGAACAAATAGCCTTCAATCTTCCTCCAATTCAATTGAAATCTGTAAGGTCTACACACATGAAAAGAGGGGAAGGGTTGTGCCATATAGGGGCTTGCCTAAGTCAAACCCCACGTTGGTATTTCCTCCACAATGGAAAATTATAATATAAAAGAGAGCTTATCCTTGGATAGAGGCTAATGATAAAAAAGTAATGAATTGACAACTTGCTGTAACTTACCACTCATATCTAATCTCCTTGATGGACTGAAGTCATACTCATCACCTTTAAGGGTCAATTATTTCTTGACTTGAATTGATTTGAATACCTACAATTGTTAGTACTTACAAATAAAACAAATGTAAAACATGAACAAAACTTACATAACACATGGCATGATGCCTGAATGATGAAATTCTAAAACAATCTTGATAATTTTTCTCTTTACTACTCTTGAATGATTTTAGGATGCTCAATTTGCTCAATAGATTTTCTATTTGTGCTTCTTAGGATTTCAAATGATAAAATGACCATTATTTATATGCAATTCTTTTAATTTATTAAAAATTAAATACCAATAATTGATAATTAAAATTAGAAATTCAAATAATAAATTATCGACACCAACATATTTGAATTTGGACCCAAAAGAGGTGGTATAAGGCACAGTGCTCCCTAGACTAGATCCAACCTTTTTTGCAACATTATTTATATGAGATCAAGACAAGAATGTGTTAGGTACAAAATATTGCTAACCAATTTCTTGTATAATGTAGCATCTACTGAAGGAGAAGAACAACTAGAAGACAATTTAACACCCCACTGAGATGGTGTTGGGGTAAACTTGCAATCAAGCATGCAAAACATCTAAAGCATGTCAAAATCATAATTTTTCTAAAAAATGGAAATTCCATCCAAAGACTAAATAACCTATAAACCAAGAAAGTAATGCAAATGACCAAGATCTGTTGAATGTTGAACTACTCCATCAATTCTCTTTGAACACTCTAGATCATGGAAGATGAATTTCCTATAAGAATCAAATCATACACATACAACAAAAGGATCAAGAGATCACCATCTTGTCTCTGAGTGTGCACTGTAGGATCATAATGACATCGTATAAAACCAAAAGAAAACATAAAAGTTTCCATATTCTCATACTAATCCCTAGGGGCTTGTTTGAGATCATATAATAAACGATGAAGCCTACAAACTAGTGAAGAGTCCTACACACAACCAAGTGGCCACTCCACATAAATCTCCTCATGAAGGTCACTGTGTAGGAAGGAAATCTTCACAACCATCTAATATATTGTCCATCCCTGTGAAGTTGCAAGTGAAAGTACAAGATGAATAGAATCTAGCTTGGAAATAGGAGCAAAGCTCTCAGAATAGTCAATACCTTCTTCCTATAAAAAAACCTTTTTCAACAAGATGAGCCTTACATTTATCAATAGAACCATTTGCAACATATTTGGTACAATACACCCACTTGCATTGAACCAAATTTCATCCCTTAGGAAGAGGAACAAGATCCCAAGTATTATTTTTCATTAGTGAAGAATACTTCTTTGTTATAGCCCTATCCCACTCAGGAATACTTGTCACATCTAATTTTTTTTAGGATAATTCAAAATGACATGACTCAAAAGACTAACAATTGATGCCTATGAATAAGTATCATGGGAATATGAAGGATCACCTACCAAGGATCTAGCTGCATCAATAATATTATAGGCCTAGTTGGGTATAGGTTAAATATCAGAGGTGATGGTAGAGATGGAACATCATCCTCATCCTCAAGAGATGAAGGTGGAGTAGGAAGTGAGGGAGAAGTTAGTGATGTGCAATCCATCACAATAAATTTCTCATGAAAATGGACATCCCATCTAAGCAAGAAATGTCTTCAAATAGGATCAAATAACTTGTATGCATTAACATACTCACAATAGCCAAAAATATGAGTGGTTAGATTTTCATTTGCATGGATTTCTATTGAGCATATAGAATAAATGCCCAAGAATCACTACTAAAGCCTCTTAATGAAGATACATTTGTCTTGATATGGGTCCAACTCTCCTCAAGAGTCATATGTCGCAATGCATTGTGAGACATATGATTGTGAATACAATTGGCACAATTCACTACCTCAAGAAAAAAAGAAGAAGCAATATCCCATGACTAAATCATAGTGTTAGCCATTTCTCATAATGTTATGTTATTTATATCAACACCTCGACAAAATTATGTTGAAGGGTGTAAGTGTTGGAGTACAGGACCACTAAGAGGGGGGGGGGTGAATCAGTGGTCTAATGAGGTTCACCAAATTTTATTAATTAACTCACTTGTATTATGCAAAGAGATCCATTGAAAACACTTCAAACATTATAGGTATTGAATGTTGAGTGAGTCACAAAGATATATAAATCAAAACATGATACTTGAAAAAAGATGACCTATTAAACATAATGTGACAAACCATCAAGAGGAGACATAACACAAGTATTTTGAGTGGAAAACCCTAGAAGGGTGAAAAACCACTCTGAAAATAAATTTTATTAAGCCTTATTGGCCGAAAACCTCACTAGTTGCATTTTATTCCTCGCTGGAAACGCCTCTCTAGTATCAAATTATATGCCTCACTGGCAATTCCTCACTGGAAAAATAATGTCTCACTAACAAATAAAACCATACACCACTTTCATTAATTTTAGAAGAAACAAATAACAATAAGAGGGTTACTCTGTTTTAGGACAATCCACTTCTCATGTGATCTATCTTTGCATCAACAATTCAACAAACACCATCTCACTTATTCACACATACCACAACACCTATATACTTCAAGAAAAAAACTTCAATGAATCATAGAATATATCAATAAACACACTACAAACATCTTCATCTACAAGATTAAAAAACTCATTATCTGATGTTATACACTGTTTCAATAAATCAAAAATTTGACCTCAAATCCCCATTTTGAAGGATCAAAAACCATTCACAAAGTAATGGCCAAATGCACATCAACCTCCATTCTCATCACCTTCCCATTAGAATTTAAATAGACTTTAAATATAATCCGTTGATCTATAATTTGGCACCTTCGTGGTGACCGTTGATTTCATAATGAATGACAGATTGCATGTTATTCACTTGTTTAACTAGTTAACTCTAGGTATAAGGGTTGGTTCACCATGAAACTAACCCCTTAAGTCTTTACTTAAACTGCCTTTAACTTGTGATCCTAAGTCAACAAGAAAATATAACAAAAAGTAAACTTGTTATTAACTTTGAAAAATAAAATTTATATTGAAGAGTGACATTAGGATTTCAGAAAAAACTCTCAACCAATGAAGAAACCCTAAACAAGTCCAAAAACCCCTAAAATTGAAACCAAGGAATTATTCCATGACGTTTGATATTCCATATGCCTTTGATGCAGAATACAATGCTTTTCATATTGTTTGAAGAAGATATTCATGAATGAAATATAGGTACTAGGGTTTTATACTTAAGCAAAGTTCTCAACAACAAGCCCACATCACTAACTCCACCAATCATGAGATCTACAACCTCCTGAAACACCTTTGAAGTATATGGACCATGAGAAAATTGTTGAAATCAACTCTTTGTCTTGCCACCAATGAATATCATGAAGAATGAGATAACTCACTGCAACACCAAGAACTGAATGCACCAATCAAAGTACCATGATAAGTTCCAAGATAATGCAACTTCAGGAAGGAGATAATGAAATCAAGTTCAAGTCTCTTTTGACATCAATGACAAAAAATGCCAATACTAATAGTAAGGAGCTGTAAGCTTATGCAAAAGACCATGTTCAGAACATAAATTCCAAAAGTCTTGATTGACATACTCCCCTATTATCTATACATATCCACATAATAGAAAAAAATAGATTGCTACTCCATAAATGTCTTGAAGATCTTGAAGGTATCAAAATACATCACTTTTGCACTTAAGAAAACACACCCATGTATGTCTACAAAAGTCATAAATGAATGTGAGCACATATTTTCCCTTGAAAATGGAGTTGGAAATGGCATGAGGTCACTATGTACTAAAAATAAAGGTGCCTTAACAAGTGTGACTCTACCTATAGGAAAATATTTCTTGTAGTGTTTATCAAGGGCACAACCTCAACAAACACCATTTATGCATGAAATATTAGGTAGTCATATCACTAATTCTTGAGTGCTCATCTATCATAGATACCTATAATTGACATGAACAAAATGTTCATGCCAAAGATTATTCATGGAGTTTGCATGTGTTATGAAAGACGAACTTGAACCAAATGAGCTCTCAAAGCCATCAAATTTGTATAATCATGATGCAAAATCAACACTCCTAGTAGCCATGGAGGTCTTGAATATTAAGATCATGGAGGTCTTGAATAACCATATTATGTGGTGAAAACTCAACTGTCCCACTTATGCTAGAGCGACAAATCTGATGCACTAAAAGAAGGTTAGTTGAAATATTAGGAACAATAAGAATATTTTAAAGACAACCACCCTCAAGTGAAATAGTTCTTGATCCAAAAATAAAAGTTATGTATCTAATCCTCCATGTAATCTATGAAGTACCACAATCTGAAAGAGATGTGGCAAAAAACTAGGTACATGTGTCGTGTGATGGGAAGCTTCAAAGTCATGTATCCAAGTAGATGCTAGACATAAGGCCTGTGCAAAAAGAGTACGACCTTTTCCTGTATATGTGAAAGAAGACTTAAAGGTTGATATGTCATGCAACTGCATGGCTTCCCCTAAAGCCTATAATCTCTTCCAATAGATCTGGCAATTGGTTGTACCTCTCAACCACAAAAGTTACAAGGGTGTCTCCTAATTTCTTCTTAGTGTTGGAAGAAGACTCGCCAGACCTAGAATATTTGTCATTCTTCATAAGGGATAAAGTTTTATGTTCTGACTTTAGATTTTCTTGGAGGAACTCCCACTACTTGAAGAAGTATCTATCTTAGGATTCTAGAGTAAAAAGTAGAAGAGAATACCTCCTATGGCCCTTAGAGTTTAGACAATATCAAGAAAATGCATTCTTTATTAATTTTATTCTTAGATCAAAACCTTGCAAATGTAACTTGAGTGAAATTTCACCAATAAGTCCTCAATGGAGGAGAAAAAATTAGGTACCAGTGAAGTCAATTCTACCTCAATCTAAAGTTCCTGAAACTCATTAAAAGTACCAAAAAACTCTAAATTTTTCCCACATCTCCCTAGGAGCGATGTGAGAATGAATATGTTCCAAGATATTGTATGAAACATGTAGTAAAATCAATCCCATTGCCTCATCCATCTTGCTCCTATGTTGAAGTCTCTCAAATTGACAAGTCAATTCTGATTGAATTTCATCTAATGTGGACCATAAACCCTTAGACATGAGCAATATCGTCATTTGAGCTTTCTACGTATGATAGTTGTGTGACATAAGATGTTCAATTGAAGTGGTAACCACCATTGTGTTTAAGTTTTTTAAAAATGTTTATGTGTTGGGGTTTAATGTTTTCTAATGTTCATAGGTACTAAAAGATGAAATTTTACCCCTCAACAATAAGAAAAACCAAACCCTTGTACAACTTTGAGGATTAAAAAGCTAGAAATAAAAAATTACTTTAATTTGAAATTTTTGTACCAAATAAAAAATTTGAAAAATTAAATTGCAAATTTGTGGAGAACATTGAACCAACTTGGTAGTGCCTATTCGTTTGCAAAAAATGGATTATGAATGCTCAAGTTATGATCCTAAAAGTGCAAAATGGTAGATTTGACTTCAACGGATTGTAAAAATATCTAAGAGTAGAATCTAGGAAAAATTCCACACCACTAGAAAGTGCTCAAAATCACCTTTCCAATGGTATATTGTTAGCAACACTGACGCCAAAGATATACTTGACTTCATGGAACTCCTCTAATTTGACTTCAAAGTCAAGTTGTGGGCTAAAAAAAATGGCCCTTGGTCACCGAGGCGACCACCCACTAGATGCTATCAATATGAGACTTACAAATGTTTCCCTCCATCCATGAGGACTTAAAAGTTCACCCTTACAATATGAGCCTTACAAATGTTTCCCTCCAAGGGACTTGCAACAATACAAATGTAAGAAAAAAGCACTCTACAATTTTTCCCATATTGAATCTTATGCACCAAAACACCATTTGCACAATGTCATGGAAAGAGAGTTAAAATTTCTATATATCAACAACACAAGCCCTCCAACAGGATTAACTGAGGATGAGAGGAGATGGAATAACAATTAACTACAATTTCTTCACACTCCATGTCCTGAGCCTGAATGATGCCCCTCCTTGGATAGATTTTTCCTTCAACGTAATCCCCTTTCTCCTCTGGACAAACTTTTAACTTTGGGTGCCTCTTCTCTCTTTAAATTCTATTTACAAGTCTTTGGATAAAGGTTTGGATGTAGTATCTAACATCTTGCATTCCAATGCACTCTCTTCTTATAATGAGTGCAAATATTTTTATCCAAAAATAATAATAAATGAACATCCCTTAAAGGTATTCAATGTTCCATTTGTATTATTCTTCCAAAATTTATCCAAACAATGGTTACTCAAACCATAAAATGAGCATGGATGTATATCCCAACAATCTTGAGCTACATGGCCATTATTTACATTATAAAAGAAGTAAACAATAGATAAATCTCCACTTGCATACCTCGATGAACTTCCCTAAAAGGTATTGATGTTCCATTTGTATACTTCTTCCAACATTTAGTGAAACAACTATTAGTCAAACCATAAAATGATCATGGATGTATATACCAACAATCTTGAGCTACAAAATAATTCTTTAAATTATAAATGAAATAAAAAATAGATAAGTATTCTCTTTCATACCTTGTTCAATGTTCATAGGCTGCTCGTTAAGCTTGGTTAATAAGCTATTATTTTATCTATTCCTTTGAGACAATCTCTTCTCTTGGGAGTATATTTTCACTCCTCTTAACACTTTCCCCTTGTCACATTATTTTCTACTACTAGAGCCAAGTTGAAATTGCACATATCATCATGAAATACAAATTTCAATCCCCTTTAACTTGGAGTTGGTGTCCCCTCTTAAAGTGTCATGTTTTCCTCTTTGAATTGTTACTCTCTTTTATCAACCTAATCAATAATAATTAGAGGCTTAAAATCATCATTAACTTTGATAATTTAAGGATTTTTTTTTAAATGTGGCTTGGGCTCCTTATTCTTGAAAGCTTTCCATATTTCACAAAATATCTAAGTCCATGTCCTCTATGAGATTAAGCATAAATTGGTTATTCTTTCTAATCCATTTTCCAAGATAACCAATCAACAATTTTTTTTTACAAATCAAATAACTACTAAAAGATTCTTAATGGAAATAAAAAATTGATGAAATATCCATTTGTACGTACCTCAAATTTATATTGATCCTTCTTTCCTCTTTAAATAAGAACAACTCTTCTTTAATGCCTATGGTAAAGCCTCCATAGCTTATTAACCACCCTTTCAATTCCTAATTCTCCTTTATCCAAATATTGTAAAAAATTCATGCAAAATTTAAGTAACAAATACATTCTTCAAAATTTCCCAACTCCTATAGAAAGGATATGAAAGCATAAAGATAAAAATATGAAAGATATTATTGAGAAAATAGGAAGAATTTTTTAAAAAGAGAAACATATATATTTTTCCTAAATGAGGATTATTATATTATTTTTATTTAATATTTTTATTCATTAATATTTTTAAAATTATGTTATCTTATTTTTAAATAAAGATAAAAATATAAAATATATTATTCAGAAAATAGGAAGAATTTTTTAAAAAGAAAAATATATATATTTTTTCTAAATGAGAATTATTATATTATTAATTTAATACTTTTATTCATTAATATTTTTAAAATTATGTTATCTTATTTTTAAATATGTTTATAAATAAGTTCTGGTTATACTTTCTTTTTTAATATGACAAAAGAATTATTGAATAACATTAATTGAATTTCAATTTGTTCCTTATAACTATCAAATATATTCTAATTAATTATCTATATAATAATAAACTTAATCCTAAATATTTTACTATTAATATTTTAAGATTATATGATTACTATTTTTATTCATTAATATAAATTATACATATTATATGTCTTATTAACCAAGAGAAGTTTAAAACAATTTTCACCATTAAAACATTAAAACATAAAAAATTTAATTATAAATTTAAAAAAAAAAACTGAAAATATAATTTTTTTAAATATAAAGACATAAATTTTTTACAATATATATTCATATAAAATTATTAAAAAAATATAATAATTAAAAAAAAAACTTAAAATATAAAATTTATGTATCTACATAATTTCCCCAAACAATTGTTTGCCCTTCAAATGTAAAATTTATGATAATTTTTAAAATGTTTTATAAACCAATTTTGTAAAGTATTTACATATCATTCTATTCAATAAAATTGTTTGATGTGCTTATTCCAAAACATATAAGAGAATATGTCTACACTCCATTATTAGTAATTAAATAAGTCAAATATTTTTAACATGGAATTAATGTAAATTTAATTTTCAAAATTATTTGGTAAGTTATAGTATGAAATTAAAAATATATTTGAATATCAAGTGGTTCACACTTGTATTAAATAGTTAACAATAACTTAACATCTTATTCACATCAAAAGTAGTAAATAATTTGAGTTTGACATAAAAATCTTGTAAAAAAAAATGACAAAATAATCATCTTATTTTTATTAATTTCATACATTTTTTACTCTTCTACTTAAAACATCAAATATTACAATAATTAAACAATCAATAATAGTTTTACCTCATCCACATCAAAATATAGTAAATAATTTTTTATTTTTTATTTTTGACCAATTTTACCTATAATTAATGAAATATTTGATATTTAAAAATAAACAGTTTATTTTTAAAAAATACTAAAAGTAGAGTTATAACTTCATAGTTCTTGCAATCTTTTCTCCACAAAATGGGCTGAAAGTGCAAGTACAATAAAAATTGCTGCAAGTGCAAGTATAACAAAAATTTTACAAGCTGCTAACTAGTTTATTTGCATGATTGTCAAGCAGCAACAATGAAGATGATTTTTGCTGGTTATTGTATAATATGGTTGTCCAACAAAATATGAAAATGAAAAGCTTTAATTGAAAGAGAAGTCAGGATATTATCAAACTTGGTTTTCTGGTTCAGACACAAGCAAAGCACCATCTCCCCTCCACAACTGTATGAATAAAGGAGAGCCCATATCAACTTCCTCATTTTCAAGCCATGGAAGGAGAGGGAGAAGGAGAATAAATATAAGGTTGTTTACAGGTATGACAACAGTGCTTGTGCAACATGAATGTCAAATAGCAACACAGGCAATTCCTTCTATGATGAGGCTTCACCCCAATTACCTCTGCATCTGCTGCTCAACAAGTAACAACAAGTTAAGAAAACTTAAATCATTCTTATCCATAATGTATATGCTTAATATTCTAGTAAACAACAGAGTTATACCTGTGAGTTTAGATTCTCCTCCTGCTGTGAATTTGGATTCTGTTTCTGCTGCTTTAATGCAGAGGGAAGAAAGCAAGAGCCAACTGAAACAAATGATCAAGATGGTCCTCATAACTTTCACAAGAAAAAAAACCCAAGAAACAGCAGAGCAGAATAGAGAAATTGATCTTAATTCTGGTTGCCTCTTCATTTGTTGGAGTTTGCAAGTCACAATAAATAGCCACTACATGATCCATCTGACTGGCTCTCTAACTCATTTAGGAAACTCTGTTGCCAGTATGATCCATCACCATGTTTTCTCTTCCTTCAATAACAGATTCTAACTTTATAACAGAGTTTTATAATTATTTTATACTTACTTATTTGCATTTCATGAGGTCTGAAGGACACACGCTGATAAATTTTTCACTGATGATAAATGACTTTTCCTTTACTTGGCATGATTTTTTCTCATTTGGGGTAATATTTGATTTGATTTTTCTGTGAATTTGAATATATTTCTATAATTTTATTGATTAAATGGCAGCTGATTTCATCATAATAGAAACTTGTTTCTTTTCAGGCAACTCCAACAGTGGTTTAACTGTGAGGAAACCTTATTTGAAGGAGAGATTTAATTGATCAATTTTGGACTTGCAAATCCATAGAAAAGACTATCTACTAATTAAATTATTGGGAAAACATTTATTACTTATAATTGACATTCAATGTATTTTTAAAAATCCTTGAATGACTCTTTTTTATTGTTTTAATATTTTATTTTATAAAATTAATCCATATTCTTTTTCATGTTCTATTTAAATGGTAGTAACAAAGCATTACTTTGACTAATAAATAAAAATAAAAATAATTTTCTATTTTTTTTAAAAAGAGTCAAATGAAAATAACATTATAAATGGCTTATTTTTTAGGTAAAGAAAGTAAATTGTTGTCTTATAAAAATATATTTTACAAGTTATACAAAATATTTGGGTGAGGGTTGTGTTATAAATGTTAGCTTTCCATTTAAAGAAATAAAATGTTTCTTCCTAGATCAATAGATGTAGGTTTAATATTAAAATGAATATGTTAATAAGTATGTAGATATTAAGAAATGTAATAATTAAAAAATAAAAAGAGAGTTTAATTTTAGATGTAATGTTGATGTTAATTTCATTGATTAATTAATGTGTTGTAATAGAAGATGATAAATTAAAATTTGGTACAAGAATATATATTAGGTTATTAGAACATAGATATACAAAAAATTATGTAATTGAAGACAATTTAAGTTGGGTATACTCTACTTCCAAACTAAGTCATACCATGCAATCTAGTATAATCTTGCAACCTTATTTGTAATTCATGTGATCTAAAATGTAAGTGAATCTAGGTAGGGGAAAGCTATACAAAGATAAAACAATATGCCAAGAAAAAATGTAGGTTAGAAATAGGTTTCATACACATTGCAATGTTTGATATTTGTATTTAATTATTATTCTACAAATTAATGTGCCAACATAGAAAATTAATGTCTTACTTAGAGTGTCACTATTTATCATTTATAAATTATAATACAGCATGTTTAGATATAACATCTATTATGTAAGATGTGTAATAGATTCTATTAAATGTAAAAACATATAAGAGGGAGTTACAAAGTGAATTAAAATTGTGTGGAAGATATTTTACAAAGTTATGAAACATGAGCATCTTTTAAAATGTGGATGCTCTAAATGTGAATGGTTGATGTCAATCTCTTGCCCTTCCTAACAATATGGTAAATTTACTTAAGTACATGTTCCTAGACACACAACTCATCAATTAATTTTGGTATGCAAACCAATGGAATAAAGGTCACATTTTGTTTAAATAATTTGAGAGGCAAACTAGGCTGTACACCATGCAATATTGTCCAAGGATTGGGTCACACCACATGGTATTGCCACATGTGGGAAAATACTTAGAACAAGTCTTGGGACATGTGGAGATAAAAGAGTGACACGTCGTTGAGTGGTTCCATGATAATTATTAATTAGTGTGCCAAATTAACCAAGCTATGCGTTAATATTGGACATTTATGAAATCTATGTAAAGTGGCATAAAAATGGATAAAGGTGTATGGTGTACACTTCTATTTGTTATATTTCCCCCCACTTTGTTTTACAATTAAATTTTATACATATGTGATCAAATATACCAAAATAAGGGGCTTCGACCCTAGCCCGCACGGTCAGCAAAGGAGGCTTAAGTCTTGGGTATGCTCCCCAAGGTCTTGCGTTCGAATCTGATGTCTAGATTTAAGTGATGCATTTGTATTGCGGGTGTGCTCGTGCATCCCTAGGGGGATTAGTCTTGCCCCAGCTCGCCTTAGGTACCCAAGATACAAGCTGTTGGGCACTGGGCTGGGCCACGGGGATACCCCCTAGGCAAAAAAAAAAAACCAAAGTAAATTAAAAAAAAAAAGAGTCATGCAATGGATACAATTTTTCTATAGATAAGAATTTAAGCATTCTAGATCTATCATGTACCACCATTGTTCCAAATACCTACAAGAAATCCTCTAGACCTATCATACTATCGATGAAAAACACTCATTTTTCCAGGGATGTGAATATATTAAGAATGGAATTAGTAATAATATATTCATTTCAATTATATGTGTTAGAAGGATTGAACATAAATTAAAGAGGAAAGATAAAAAAACATATAATGAAATATGGAAATTGTGACTAACAATTGTGTTCGATAAGTAAAAGAAACTAAGTAAATATTGAACACCTAGTGATATACATTATTTTAACATAAAAAAAATTGCTGGAAATATATATGAAACAAGCCCTTGATTTTCACCTAATGAGTGCATATAAGAAACAAAATAAATGATACCTTGACCCCCAAGTGACAAGATCAACTCAAATAATTGAAAGATATCATGAACATAACATAATTTATGAAAAATATAATATAACATGTAATGAGAGGTAAATGATACTAACTAGTAATACCAATACACTTAAGTGGTAGTGAACCAACCTCAATAGGTTCAAAATGTGTGCCAACTTGACACTTCATCAAAAGGGAAATAGGAGTTTGAGGATCTTCTTAGGCATTTGAAACTAAATGTAATGATTTAACAAACACAAGATAAATGTGCACTATGATAAAACTAAGAATGAAAAATATAAAATTTCTACCCTAAATCAATTTTGATGGAAGTTATTAGTTCCTCAAAATGGAAGGAAAATTTACTTCAAACTAGTAGATATAGAAATAATGTTAAAATAGAAATGTTGAGATTTGAATAATTAAAAACGAGAAATAAAACAAATGAGAAAGAATATAGATATTATCAAATTTCTAGTGTCATATTTATGTTGCCTTTTTGACCAATTAATGCTCTATAATAGAAGATTGGAAATTGAGATTTGGCACAAGAACATAATAAATAAATTAGAGCATAAATATTAATATATTTCTACTATTAAGGAAAAATCCATATTAGGTAGCCTACTTTTGGACTAGGTCATGGCATGAAGCCTATTTTGTCTATTTTTTCTTCTATGTGATTAATGTGACCTCTTGAAATGATCAAAGTGAAATCATGCAAGATGTCGAAACTATTGACCATATAAAATATTTTGTGCTCTTCTCAACAACTTTTGCAACTAGTACACAATACCTATTGCACTTGCAAACCACTATGCATGAAAATAATCCTTGTTATAAATCATGTTCTCCTATGCATTATTAATCCCATTTCTATGTAGGGAACTCGACAACTTCAGTAAGGCTACATATGGAAACAAACTAGCAATATAACATTATTATAATTATAAGGGAGCACAACCAACATGAAAGCTAGAGGTGGATGGTTTATAAATATATCAATGTTACAACTTCTCTCTTCTAATTGTAAATATATTATTCTATTTGTATCTATATGCAGGTCATAGATTGATAAGACCTATGATCTTCATAAAAATATTGTAACGTATTCAGTTCTATTTAAAATTTAAGTAGTATATTTTCTAAAAAAAATTATTTCAATTATGTTCAATTTTTTTTCTATGAATTATTTCCTTAAATGTTCACAATCTATAAATCGTGCCCTTCATACAAGTTGTTTTCCCCCCATGAAATACCAAAGCTTGACATAGATCATTAGTATTAATAGAGAATTATTTTTACATGCTAATGAAAATGCATGCACATCGATAGAATAATTTGTTTTCACTCAATTCATCTTTTGAGTTAATGGACACACATTGCAAGAGTAAACTGGTGTATGCAAAGAAACCATCAAACATGTATTTCAACATTTAATACCTAGTCACTGAGGTTTTAGAAGCATAATGTTATAATAAATAAATTATAGGTTTTCATTACACAAATTCAACCTACACCATAATGCATTGAACTACTTGTGCTTATGCAACCACAAGTCAAATTTGATATTTTAGTTTTAAAGGTAAAATTGATACCATAGTTTGTGGGTATCTAGGTTATATGTAATTGAAAGTGTATTTATTTATAAATTGTTTCATAAATGAAGAGAAAGTTCATTTTATGATGTTGAAGATGTAAATTTAGTGTCCCACTAGTGGCAAACACTCAAAATAAAATGCACGAGGGATCATGATCTAATTTAGATATGGGGATCCTTTCTTAGAGTTAAAAAAAAAGAATATGAGACCCTTAAACAAATTGAAGATGAGTATATATAGTTGTGATAGTTGCAGTAATATAAAGGGTAATCAGTTAATGACTGTACTAACAAGTTCCATGACTACTATGTGCACCTACATGAGGACACTTTCAAGCAACATAAGGTACTCAAATATATAAGTGGCTTTTCACCTTAAATTAATGTAAAAAAGTAGTAAAAAATATCTAAGTTAAATGAATACAATAAAATAGTAAAAAATAAATTCACATTAGATAAAATGAGTTGGGATAGAACATGCACCTAATTAGATTTGAAATAGGAATAAAACTCAATAATAATAAAAGTGTACATTGAGAGAGGATATGGAAAGGACTATGATATATTTTTTTAAAAAAATTGATAGTGAATTTAAAACAAATAGACTAAGATGATTAAGCTCTATAAATTTTGGAATTGTGTAAGAACCTAGATCAACTTCACAAGTGTAGAACTAATCCCTATGACTGCAAATTTGACCTCTAATTAGTGGATTCAACCTTTCTACATAGCTTTGACTCTAATGTCTTCAGGCCTTCTATATATACCAACAAGTTTCATTGGATGTCTATAACAAATAAGAAAACATAGTTTCACCTATACCAATGACTAGAAACCTAGTGAAGTTGTTGAACACCTTTTTGAACATTTTATGCATGAAATTTTACCTTAGACAAAACCCTATTATTTACTCAATGATTTTGTTAAACTTTATAAGAGAAAAAGGAGCAATGATGTGGTTGTATTGTTTTAACCTGATACTTGAACAATGTGCATAGGGGTGATCAAATGACCTAGTGTGAGAACCAGGGTCTTGAAATTTGTTGATAAATAAGTGATGTTAATCAAGATAGCTAATGCAAGATGGTGCTAAGAGTTGAGCACGAGTGATTTTGAGTGGTATAATGCTAGTCGAAGTGAGTGATTCTAAACAATGGGGAATAATTAACAATAATTAGATTATAAGTGAGTATTCTAATAATCTAAGGTTAATATTCTATTAGACATGTCCTAAGCACACAATTTGAAAGTTGTGACACCTAAATTAACACGTAAGAACTAGTTAAAATTGGGTCATCTTAGACATAGGGTAAAATTGGGATTTCAAATATGTGTCTCAAATTTGTGGTTGCAAAAATTACCTAAGTCAAAATTACACCCACGAATCAACCAGAAATTGTCCAAACAATGCTTTAATTTTTTTATATGGTCAAACTGAGTTTAAGATCAATTAGAGCGTAATCATGTGCGAAAACAATATAATTGAAACACCCATGTAAAGTTGTGTAAAGAAAAAAGTAAAAACCTATGTTATAGGAGATGGTCAAGTTGAGGAGAAAATCTCAGCTATTCATGGGTCAGCTGCAAAATCTTATCTTTTATTATTGAGGATTACAGGATTGAATCATTCCAAACCCCATGCAGTTTTGGCATAGGTCATCAATTTATCGCCATCCGGTAGTGTTGAGTTGACAACTTGGTTTCTCATGACATTGTGAACCCATTTATACAAGCATGGGCATTTCTCATTGTCAATAGGCTTGAACCCCATGAGCTTCTCAATGGGACCAAACCAAGCCATCCAAGGAGCGAAGATAACATCCATGTATTTCAAACTCTTGCCATCATACAGGCACCCTCTCTGCTCCAGCTCTGCTATCCCCGGCTCCATAGTCAGTACCATTTCATTATACTCTGCCTCCAACTGTCTCATCACAACACACCTGTCTTCTCCCCTCACAAACTTTAGCCTACGAAGATGAACCAATCTCTCAGATTGCTGAAAAAGCCAAACAAACAATTACACCATCATGGATTGTTACATAAACTTGGATTAAAAAACCATCCTCCATGTATGTTTTGTACTAAGAAAATTCACCGTCAACAAGTCAACAATTCACCGTCAATAAATTCATTTTTAACAATTCAGCATTATGATAAATTCTTTTCGTGAAAATTATTGCTGACAGTAAATTTTCTACTAGATGAATTTGTCATGACGATGAATTGTTAGAAATGAATTTATTGACGGTTGACTGTGAATTTACCTGAAGCCTTTGTAATTATATGTATAAGAATATTATGTCCTGAGGCCTGACAAACAAGCTATAAATCAGTACATTAGCAGGTTTATACTAGCAAAGAGTAGTAACATACCTTCTTATCCTTGTAGTCAGACCAGAAGCGCACAAGGTAACGTAGGTATGGATCGTTAGGCAGCAAGGGAGGCATTTCAGGCCAAGTCTCGTCTATGTATTCGATGATTAGACGAGACTCACAGATGGACTTGCCATTGTGAAGGAGAACAGGGACCTTCTTGTACACCGGATTGCTGCTTACCAATAACTTGCTCTTATTTATGATATCTTGTTCTTCATATTCGAAATTGATCTCTTTGGCTTTCAGAGCCAACTGTACGCTCAATCCATATCCACTCGCCCATAGACTTAATAACTTCACCTCCTCCTTTGTTTCCATTTTAACTTGTTATGAGTAAGGCTTCTTCAGACAATGGTTTTGCAGTGGTTCTGCTCAAGAAGCCCCATTTATAGCTTGAGATGGAGTTGGGTCATCCCATAAAATTGTTTAAATAATCCAGGAATGATTGTTTGCATGGGAGTGCCCATTTCTTCTGGTGCAAGTAATTAACACCCACGTGAAGAAAAATAAATTGAATTGTTTATACAGATAATAGGAAGTGTGTTCCGGAATACTTATTTCTTGGACTGCAAGACATGCCTGCCAATTTTGCCTGCCAATTTTGTAATACTTGGGTCATTTCTTAATTCAAGCTAGGGATTCTCTCCAGAATTTTTTCTTAAAATATTATGGTCAATAGCTCAGACATCACAATATCTTCAAAGGGATAGATATGCCATTTTTTAAATTCTTTATTTCTCATTCTTCTTTGCTCATAAGCTCTATTGTTGATTTAATTCCTTCACTTTGTAATTTTTTTTTCATAAACCCTTAATTTTGAGTGTGTCTTGAGAATCAGTTTTCCATCAAACATCTTTTATATTCATTCAAAAATTTATATCTTTTATAAACCCATATAGATCTTTTTTTATGGTGAATTTCAGGTTATGTCTAGATAACTTAAAAAAATGATGTGCCTAGCTTTAAATACTGGTGTTGCCCTCCACTCTAAAATTTGCCTCTATTTTAGTATAAAGAGATTTGTGTGAGGGGAGATTCCACCAAGATAAATGAAGTATTGTTTTATGGAATAAATTATTGAGTAATATTTGAGTAAATCAAAGCTATATTTAAATATGTATTAACATGGTGATACATTTTAAATGAGCACATGGTAGTTTTATTTTTATAGTCTCAACATATTGAAAAAGTATTTTGAGAGCAATTTGTGTGTCCCCTTGTTTTGCCATGAATTGTTAACTCAAGCAATTGGTTTTACTAACAATTGAGGTGCTTTGAGATGAATGACATTTAGTAGTGAGCTATGTTACTAGGGAAAAAGGTAATGTCTCAATGATAGGTTTAGACACCTAAAATTGATCAATCTCATTTGGTTAATTTACTTCTAATTCAACCAATTTCATATCTTTTGTATTAATTAAATAATACCCTTTTATTTAATTAATATTCAATTATCTCAACCTTCATCATAATCGATTTCTTATATTACCTTTAAATCCTAGCCTAAAGTAAATAATTGTCTTTATTTATTTACCCACATCCCATTCATCCATTAAATTGAGTAAATACCTTTTTATATTATATTTAATTCTCAAATCCCCTTTCCTCCAAATAGGAATTAAATCTAATTATTTAATTCCTATTTTCTTCTTGCCTCATGTCACATCCTCCAACTCCCCCACTTACCCTCCAATCCTAATCCCAATCCCCACCTAACCTACCCACTAAGCATTTGCACAAACTTAATCCTTGATCAAGTGGGTCAACCTTCCCCATCACATCAAGCACATGGACCTTGTCCCTTCAAGGTCCAATCTCCCTCTCAAGACCTCTCCTTGTGCCACTTGGCACAATATTGTGGCTTGAGAGATCCCAATCACCCTCAACCCTTGATCTCCATCAAGCAATCCTAGCCCTTCATCCATTTTCATCCAAATCCTATGTATTCATTACTTAACCATTTTATCAAGGATCTCACTCATGTTTCATTGGAGCACTGTTATGCTATTGAAATTTCTAGTGAGCACACATCCAATCCACAATCTTGGGAAAATCTATTCAAAGGGAGGCTCAACATGTCAGTTTGAGCTTTCTTAGCCTTATCTTGAGTGTTTGTTTGATTTTGTGTTTTTTTTGGTTTTATTATTTAAATCATTCACACTGAGCACAATTTCATGCACACAATAGGACCACAAGATGGATAATTAAACTACACACATATGGTCTACAAAGAAGGCTAGGAATTTGGATTCCCCAAATGATTCTAATACCAAGGAAAGAGAAACTAAAAAACTCATGAAGAAATATATCAAGGGCAAGGATTGTTTGCTTTCTCTTATTACCTAAAGATATGAAGCAACTAAGTCACACACTTCTACTTGATGGATTGATTTGTCCTTTATCAAGCAACCATTAACAATAAGAGGTTACATTTAAATGTCAACCAGGGACATTTTTTTTAGATGATGTTGGTATTGAATGTATGGTTGAAGAGTTTTAGGGATTCCTATGAAGTTGAGTATGGTAATCAAATTTACTAAACTAAAAGGGAATTCATTTTAATGAAAAATATAAATTTTTCATTCACTAAATAACAAACTATTGATATAGGTTGTTGTTACATGTGAATATTATATCTATAGATTAATGAATTTTGATCCACTATGGCTAGGGGTAATAATTTTAAACAATTAACAGTCTAATGCAGAATGAGTGAACTAATTACTAATTTCAATAGCAAAGTGGCAACGTAACTCAAGTGGGCCCTTGCTTGGGTATCAACACTCTCTTAATTCATAGGATAATTATCTAATCAACTCTTCATGCATAATTTGACTCAATACTTTTAGATAAAAAAATTATACTTTGATTTCTATTCAAGAGAAAGATATAATTGCTGAAAAAAAAGTATGGTTACTTTAATCTATAGAGTTTTGCAATATATAAAATACTAACTCCAGATAACTAAGACTCTTAGATACAAATTTTTGACTTATTCCTTTAAGGTAGGAAGAGGATTATTTTGTAATAAAGACACAAAAGGAAACTCAAAAATGAAGTCCTAATAAACATTTTCTAACAAAGATAAGGAAATTGATTTCATAGGCATGCGCGAAAAGGTGGCAGAGGTGTTGGTCATGAGCAAAAGATTTTGTGTCCTTATGGAAAAATCCCACTAGTGGTAGAAAGTATTAAATGTTCTAATGGTTCATATTTAACTTAGTTACAAGTGTCACTCTATTACACCTGGTGTGTTATTATCTATTTACTATTAAAACTAGTTTCGTAAATTGCTTCAATAAATGTGAATGTGTTTTATAAATATATGAATTCTAATGGAAATAAGATGAATGAATGTTTGATTCTATTTAATGTTTTATGATGATTCTATATATATGAAATATATGTGAAGCATATGAATGCATTATTTCGGATAACTATTGCTATGGTGAACTAAGTTGAATGCAGGAATAGGTTCAAGCCTCCAGAAGAGAGGGGAAGTATCACTTGAGAGAAGAACTTGGTATGGCAATCTTTAATTCAATATTATTGAGCATTCACACACTCACACCCTAGTTGGTCTTAGTTGAGTCAAGACAGTCGGGTAGATGGTAAGTGATCTTTAGTCTAGTTGTGTATGTTTATATTGTTTTGTGATCTTGTTGTATGAATGTTTAAAATGAGGTATGTAATGAAGTCTTGATGTTAAGTGGAAATCCTTCCTTGTGTGTTTATTGTTATGTCGATGAAATATATGCATAAAATGTATATATATGTATATATGTGTGTGTCTATGGTAAACTCATACATATGAGTGAATATGTCCATGAGCATGCGTAGGTATATATATATATATATATATATGCATTCCACATGTATATATGTCAATCAATGGAATTGTGTGTATGAGTTTCTTTATAAAGATATTGAAATGATATTATGTATATGGATATATGTGGTATGTGTGTGTGTTTTGATATATATATATATGATGTATTTTGATAGATATATATACATATATATATGATATATATATATATATACAACACTCAGATTTTCATGTCAAACATTGCAAATTTTCATTGAGCATTGGAGGCATCGTTCGCAATCGCCTAATCAACCTCTAGGGCCTCTACAATATCCTTTTTCAGGTTAATTCATGCACTTATTTTTTTATGTTTTACATATTTTTAACTACTTTAGTGTAGTTGATCCATTTGAGCGATCAACTCACTAAAGTGGGGGTAAAATGTAGTGTCACAAATTGCACCCTATTCCAATTTCACACTTACGCATTGTGCCTGGTGTATTTATTGCAAAATCCATGATTGGAATTTCACAATTTTGATCTCATGGATGACAATGATGAAGCATTACCATTCTATGGTTTGAATTTTGAAAGAATTTGGTTAGATAAGAGTGTGGTGCACAGACGTCTCAATAAAATTTGAGATTCAAATAGGAATATCCCATGCAATTTATTCATGATGTGTGCCTCAACACCCAAATACGACTATAACAACTATTCCCGCTCAATTCAAGTACAAAACTTACTTTTCTTCCTCATTTTTCAAAGGAGGTGGGTCATTTTCTCACTAGGAGCTCTCTATCTCTCTCTCTTAACAAAACTCTACCAAAATACTCTCATGTCTTGGACATTTGCAGCAACAAAGACTCCTCTTTCTTATGATATTGTCACATCTATTGTCTCAAGAGAGGGACCACAACTACTAGCAATGCTCTCTTTCTTATCATCCAAACGATCTTATCTATTTTTATGTTTATATGGTCTTGTCTATTGTTATGTTTATATGATCTCATCTAGTGTCTTTTAATTGTGATAGGTGTTCTCCTCCATAGTGGGGTTTGTTTCTATCGCATGTCTATTTTACTTTTTATGTCTTCCAATCTTTTCTAGCTATTTGTGGAGGTGGAAACACCAAAGTGGGGGTTTGATTGAGGTGAACCCCTATACAACCCCAACAATTTTCTTTGTTTCCATGTGTGTAAGTGACGAATAGGTTTAGCAAGTAGAGGAATTCATTCTAGTAATTTTTGTGCTCTATTTGTATAGATGACAACAAGGATGTGCAAACATCCTCGGAGCATCCTAGTGTCTGAGGCCGAGACTTCATCTGACTAGTATCATATTCAGAGTATTTAGTGTTTTTCATTTCTATGAGCTAAACATTTTTATCACCTTGTATCTGTAAGTTTTTTGACATTTTTAATTACATCCATTGTTAATCATAGCTTAGAATTCAATTTTACATATTTCTATTTCTAGTTCACTTGAGTCATGCCAATTGATGTAGTTGAGATCTATTTGCTCCTTAAGATCTCATTGTCTTGAGAGTAGCAAATCTCCTCCTTTGCATGTGTGTGATAGTTAGGTTATTGTTTCATGGTAGCCTATCTTTTTTGGCTACTTTTTCATTGTTCTCTAGTTGTGTTTTGGATGTCTCTTGTTGTAAATGGTTTCAGGGGCCCCTAAAAACCTATTTTCCTAGTAATAAAAAACATAGAGCTCGAATAGCAAGCATTCATACATTAATATCAATCAAGATTACAAATAATTTACTATATAATCATATTAATTTTAACATGATAAAGGTTATGGATGGTCAAGAAAGGGTAATCTTTTCCTAATAATGAGGTGAATGCTTTATATGTCATCAACCTACTAGAGAATTTCTTTCAACTATGATAGCCTCTCCTAGTGTGATTCCTTCTAGAAGATACTAAGGTAGTCTGCCTTGGCTTCAATGCAAAGATGGAGTCTAGTTCAAAATGGATGGCATTTACAGTCATGGTAGGGTTGGGGGTCCCTTCTAGTGACCTTTTGTGTTGCAAGAAGCCTTTGTCATGTTCACTATCCTCCCTGGTCCTCATCTATTAATAGGATATGATTGAAAATGTAAAATGTTTTGCTAATGTTGAATTAATCTACAAATTGAATCATTGATGGCCCTCTCTTTTTTACTTGCATCAATGGGTGTTGAAGTCTTGGAGGCCTCTTACGAAGCCAAAATCAGCTCTCTCCTTGTGCTAAGGATTTTTTTATTGTGACTTTTCAATATGTTGCAGATAAGTAAGTGATGTTGGATGGTAAGTTGTGTATGCAGGGTTAGCATTTCCTCTAGTTAAAGCCATGGTTTCTTTCATTCAACTCTAATCCCCTCAACATTGTGCCAGTCTATGTTAGATTACCTAATCTCCCCCTCCATTTTTTGTGTGTCTCCTACCTTGAAGATATTGGCAACAAGATTGGTTATTTTCTTAGGATTAATGTTGCTTCTTCAAATTTTGGCCACATCACCTTTGCTCATTTTGGTTGACTTTAATATTTATAAGGCTCTTCCTAAGGATATCATCCTTATGGACGAGGAAACGTCCCTAGACCCATTTTCTCAATTATGAGAGTCTCCCCTTCCATTTTAAAACATGTTTTTCTACTAGATATCTTACTTTTGGTTACCCTTGCTCTTTACATAGGTTGGTTTGCTCAACTACTTGGTGACAAAATGCATGTCCCAATCACTTCACTATTGGTAATTTTTATAATTCAAGGATTTTAATTTTTCTATAGATTCCCCAAATATTGATGGGAATCCTTAGGGTGGGTCCCTCTATAGAAAATGTGACTTCGACTCCTTCATTTCCTAATGGAATGCCTTTTCCAAGCCCCATTCTAGTTGCTACTCCTTTGGAGCTTGAAACTTTCAAGGAGTGTGTTGGTGGAACCCTTTTACCTTGCATGCCTTTGGATTGTGTGCAAAAAATTTCTTCTTTTTAGACACTCTTCTCATTCTCGTGTGGGTGAATCGGTCTAGGCGATAGTAGAGGATTATTCTCTCCTCTCCCCTAATCTAAGGACTTGAAAAATGGTGTATCATAGACTATCATCCAAAGATGGAAGAGAGGTCTTCCTAAATGTGTACATCTATTTCCAATTCACACATTTTGGATGTATGAACTACTGGGTGGGGTCTAGTATTGTGAAGATCGTTGATCCTATGGTTGTTTTTTAGATTGGCTATATTTATATTGGGTTGCTATTTTTGTGGGGTAGCTCGGCTATAGTTGCACTATTATTAGGCCCTTTTTTAGTAGTTGTCTATTGTAAAGGGTTTCAAGGGCACATTAAAAATCATTTACTTATATATTCAAAAACATTAGGGATGTGTAGGGGATTAATTGTGATATTGGTAAAATTAATTAATTGTGAAATTGATCAAATTAATTCATTGTGACATGATTAAATTGGTTGAATTAATTCATGCGTCAAAGAATAGTTAATTTAGGGATAATTTAGTTTGCAAGAAAATTATGTAGAGAAGTTGGAGCAAATTAAGTGTGTATTCAATAATTTACAAATTAAATCATGGAAGAAACATTCTTTAGGTAGTACACACATAATCTTTGGAGTTAATTTAAAAGATCAAAATCCAATCAAATTTGGGTAAGAAGATTTGCATTCAATCTTGTATCAAATACCTTAAGAGATAAAAAAATTAGGAATGATAAAGTCTAATTGTAAATCTAGCATATGGAAAGGCATTGCAATTGACTTTTGGAATTTGGCCCAACTTAGAAAGTACATCGAAAAAAAGTAAACAAAATATTCAAGTAAATCAAATTTGACTATACGGTTGTTACATTTTAGCTCTACAACAAGATATAGCTACATATAACTTAGAATAATGTCAAGATGTGTATCATAGTTAGTTCTTGTGGGATTTCAAGGATTTAACTATACTGGGTTTAGATATGCATTTTGGTGGAATATACAACTTTAGTAGTGGAGATAATAATGTAAGGGTCATCTTTGAATTGCAGTTTACAAATTAATAATTGTAGTATAAACTAGTGTTCCCAAACTCACTAGGTACTCAACAAACTAAGTTGAGTACTAAGTTGAACCATGTCATCTAAGACCTATAGACTTGGTTGCACGTCTTGGCAAGTTTTTTCTAAATTTTCTGAGTTATAAAGACTTGTTGGGACTTCGAGTCATGGAGATCAAAATCAAATGCATAAAAAATCTTGAAATTGAGTTTATTACCCCCAAATCTCACAAGGTCATTGCCCTTCAACCCCACTATGGGCTCCCACCTCAAGACTCGCACTCTAATTTTAAAAAGAAAAAAAAAGATCATTTTGGGTTACATCAAATCAAAAAGCAATGTATTTTTAATCTCTCAAATTTTTTCCAACTAAATCCTAATTAATTGAATAATAATTGTGCATTTGGTTTGTTGATTTAATCCTAATCTCAAGAAATGTTACTACTTTTGTGTTAGAATTAATAAATAAAACATGTGTTGTTATTGTGCTAGCAATTAGTTAGATTGTTGGTAGTAAGAGTCTCACAAGTATACCAATTAGATAGATAGGTGGCTTATGTAGGTTGAGATTTGTGGGAGCTTGTTGTGACTCTTAGAGACTACAACTTATGTAATCTTCTTGTGTTGAATAGAAAAAATTTATAACTCCTCTTTTGTGGTCTCTCTATTTGTTAAAACTTTGTTATAGAAGAAAACAACCAATCAAAAAGTTCAATATACATGAGTGCAAATCAGTCTTTTTCATTGGAACAAAATGCTTAGCTTTATAATAATGATGATACAAAAGAAGTAAAAAGTACTTTGTATAGACAAAAAATGGGCAATTTAAAATATTTAACCACATGTATTAATATTGTATACTCAACAAACATACTTTGTCGATTCATGGCTAATCGACATAAGACACATTGAAAAGTAATCAAAAGCATTATTCAACACCTATACAAGGAAATATTTTCTCTGGTATTAAATACACTAATCATTTGACTTTTAACAATTTATTTAAATTAAGATTGGGCAAGTGATCCAAATAATAGAAATCCACCACTAACTATGCATTCTAAGATCTAGCTTTGTGTCTTAGAGCAACAAGAAATAACCAATTATAAAGCAATGTGTAGCTATTAGCAAGAAAAGTGGGAGCACAAACTAAAGTTCTAAGCCCTATGAATCTTGAGTGTTGTGTTTATACCTTGGTGAATATGGTAAACAGATCAAAGGGTCTACGACATAAAATATTAAAGTGGGGTATCTCAATAACAATTAAGAATGCATCATACATAAATTAAACACTCATACACATCATAACCATAAACTTCTAGTATCTACATATATTTGACTGCATATAATATCATATACAAAGTATTCAACTCTTAATACCTTCTTTACTTATATACCTTATCTTACATCCTCATAATATCTTATGTATATACATGCAATTGAGGACACGTTCCTTATAAAATATTACTATTCCTACTAGGCTTAGTCAGCCTTATGTTATGCACTCCTTTTGCAACCAAATGAGCTGAGTTCTAAATATTGTTGTACCTCTATTCCATCCTCTTCCAACACTATGTATGAAGCAATTCTGAATAAGGTGCATTCTTGAATATATGGGAGAAAAGAAAGGAGGACCAATGCCTCAAATGTGACAAAGAAAGTTTAATGAAGTTAACAAACAACCCAATTTTATCATGCTAGATGAAAATTTATTAAAATTATTAAACATCAATTTATAAGAAAAAATATTCAACCAAGAGAGATTGGCTTGATGTATTTTCATACAAATGAAAATATAGCTAATGTATTGATTATGCCTTTGTGAAAGATAAATTTTGTGATATGTAAGGATATGCTTCGTATCATAAAACTCTATTTCTTCTTTAAGGGGGGCATTTTTATAAATGAATAAAGTATTTTTTGTTATTTTTTTCTCAATTAGTTAGAGTGACGGCAATAGTAATCTCAAAGGTATCTCAGTAAGATAGTAGCTTATGCAAGTCCAAATCCATGGGAGTTTATTCTCTCTTAAAGGCTATATATTTTATATAAGCTTCTTGTGTTGAATAGACAAGAGTTACAATACTTAATTTGCAAGCTCTATATTTGTTAAAACTTTGTTACATTGCAATAGTATTGCAATACTTATTATGCCAAGAGGCGTAACCCTACAATGGCAGTACAACCCCTATAGGAGGTCAGCACATCCGTCACAAAAAAAAGCCAAAAATCTAGGAATTTTTAAAAAATGAAAATTTCTTAATTTTTTTGAAAATGCATTAAGATTTGATTTAGATCTCAACTAGGTTGTACATGTTGGTCCACTAATCGAAACAGATGAGGGAAATATTATTGACCACACTACGTCGATGGCATCCAAACCACAAAACACATAGAGAGAAATGGAATTAATACAAGCATTGGTGAACAATCCGACCATAGATCCAACTATATTAATTGATTGGCCTACTATTGGTGGCTCACCAATAAATGAGTACATAATAGGTTTGGTAGATATGGAATTTCCAACATTGTTCCCTGATGGAAAATATGATTGGTTGGAACCTTGACTCAGGATAGTACATCTACACGAGTTCATGAAGCATCTACATCATTATAGAGATAACCACATTGGTAAGCATCCGAGATTCAAATATTTCATGATGAATATGATTATGAGACATCGTTCCCAAAGTTTGTCAGAAGTATTTGTGAAAAGAAGTCTAAAAGACATGCCAATAACAATAAACAATCTTCATGAACACATGGAGAACTTGCCAAAATCTCATTTGGTAGACAAATTGATGAGATTTGGAACCATCTTGAGAGGTACTAGATCATATTGGGAAAAATGTCATGCAGAGTTGACAAACATGCTTCATCAGGTAGGCACACCTACAAATTTTTTACTTTGAGTGCAATTGATTTGTATTGGCCTGATTTACACGCATTAATGCTTGGAACACCACCTACTAACCCATGTGAAGCACAAGCATGGCGAAAAAAAAATGTGATCAACTACCTTCACATTGTAGCATAATACATGCATTTATGCCACACATACTTCAGAAAGGAGATACTTGAAAAAGGCATGAATGTTACAAATTACTGGTGTAGATACGAGTGGCAACATAGAGGTTCACCACATGTTCATGGGTTCATATGGATTAATAAGGGAGCACTAGATATGGACAAAATCAATTGGGAAAATGGAGATCAACAAAAGAATGTTGAAACTTATTTACACTATATAGTTCATGCATGGAATTCTAGACAAGATATGCATCAGTGGAACATACAGGTATGTTTAGAATAATTTAAAATTATATGCTTGATCAGATGTATATATAATTATTTAAAAAAATAATGATCGAATTACACAATGTGTTATAAATTGTAGGAATTCCATAATTTTTCTCAACATCCATGCCTAACACTAAACAACTCGCAAACATAGATTTATCAATGGACTATGAAGAGATACTTAACATTGTTGAAATACACACGATGTGTAAATAGGGTGCATGTCTAAGGAAAATGGTAGGAAAACTTGTCTGCAAGTAAATATATTGTTATGCATTTTTTTGAGAATTATTGTACATAATTTACTATTGTAGTTAAGTACTAAATTTAAAATATATTATTTTTTTATTTCTTTTAAAGGTACAACGCACCATGGCCATTAAACAAAGAGCATTCAAAAGTATATGATGATATATAAAGTGGTGAAAAAAGATTTGCACCATTAAGAAATGATGACAGGTTGAATAGCCACAATCGATACATACTCCAATTACGGAGAGAAAATATTGATTGGAAACCTATTCTATCCAAACATGTTGTAGTTAAATACATTACAAAGTATGCAGCCAAAGCATAAAAGAGCTCTAAAACATACCACTAGATGTTGATGCATTTGGTGAACATTGAGAACCCTGACGAACTAGTTGCAAGAGCTTATAAGAGGCTTCTCACCGAAACAATAATTGAAAGGGATATTGGAGCACAAGAAACAAGCCACATAATCTTGGAACTTCCACTAGCAAAGAGTAGTAGAAGGTTTGTCAACTTAAATGTGTCAAATGAGGTCTTCAAACGTGTGGTTTTAAATAATGAAGATATCAATAAAGAACAAACCATAACATTTATTGGTGCATACAAGAACATGGCTTTCAGTATGGAAGTTGTATCACTTATTGATGCGGAAAAATCATGGATATATAATTGAAAAAGAAAAGGAGAAAACAAATGGAATATAAGAGAAAATGCTCCTGTAGTAAGAGTGTTTCCTAGATTTTATTCAATCCCAGCACATGACTCAGAAAAATGGATAGAATTTTGTTTTTCTGAGTTGATACTTTACAAACCATTTTGAGACATTCAAAGGGATATTGGCCATGACAATGACTCAATAGTGGAAAAGTGGGACAACTTCAACTATCATCCATGGAATCTACAATGAACATCACCTCCTGAAGATAATGACATCCTTAGTGACTCTGATTCAGAAACGAATGATAATGGTGAATGAACCACAACAGAACATGAATGGGAAATTATATCTCGACTTCATCATGGCCAAATCTTGCAAGTTTCAAAGATAGATATGTTGGGCAGAAGAGATATAGATAGACAGATAGATTGGTGTTTGGATTCAAGGGTTGGGATTATACAAATGAGGCAATAAATTTCATCAACAATATGAAAGTTCATGGTTGCCTCATTCATGATGATATTCCACAATGTGTTGACTACACAAATCTCAGCGAGCAACAACATAAAGCAGTCAATATTATCATGTCACATTACCAATCAAATGAAAACAAAGTGCCCCTCTACATGATAATTCAAGGCACTGCAGGAATAGGTAAGTCTTATGTGATTGGTGCCATTACTCAAGCACTAGAAAAAATTTCTTCTCCCCAACAATCTCCTCTACTTCTACTCGTGCCTACTGGAGTTGCAACATTCAACATTGGTGCTCCGCCCATTCATTCAAATCTAAGAATTCCAATAAGAGATTTCAATGAACTAGAAGGGACAAGACTTACAACTTTCCAAGAAGAAATATCACATGTCAAATACATATTGATAGATGAAATGAGTTTCCTTGGAGAAAGGTTGCTTAAAACATAGATTCTAGGCTTCGACAAGCATTCCCAAAAAATGGTAAGCAAAGTTTTGGAGGTGAGTTCTAGATTGAAATCACTAACTTTGATAACTTTACATTAGAATATTTTTTATTCAATTCTTTTATAGTTCCTTCTATACAAATTCATGTTCATCAATTTAATTAAAAGTTTTATATTCAGACATATCTAAGATTTTAGTTGGAGACTTGGCACAATTACCTCCAGTAAATGGCAGGGCTCCATATGAAAGCAAAAGGCGAACAAAGCTACTATGAAAAGAATTCAAAATGGTTGTTACATTAAGTCATGTTTTTCAAGAAGATGGACAGAACGAAGACAACAAATATTTCGTCAAATTGTAACAAATATTAAGGATGCAAATCCCACAATCAACGATTGGATGTTGCTTATGTCAAGAAAAAATGCAAGAATCAATGCATCAGAGAATGAAGAATTTGAAATTAGTGTTCATTTGTTCTCAACAAATTAAAATGTTCACAACCATAATAGAAGAAAATTATATACATTGTCAAATCTTGTTGCATGAAGCGTTGCCATAAAAGTTAGAAGCCTAAGTGCCATTGAAGGAGGTGGGAATGATGAACTCAACATGGAATTGTTACTCAATAATAATGCAAGAGTAATGTTAACATCAAACTTATGGATAGAAGTAGGCCTTGTAAATGGAGCACTTGGATATATATGAAATATTGTATATTCACCTGGCACTACACCACCACAACCACCATCATATGTACTTGTTGAGTTTGACAGCTACTCTGGAATACCATTCGATGATCACCATTCACATACAATACCAATTGCACCAATTCAAAGGGGAAGCACAAAACAAATACCATTACAATTAGCTTGGGCTCTGACAATACACAAGTCGCAAGGATTGACACTCCAAAAAGCTATAGTTGATATAGGACTCATTGAAAGATCCAAATTGACATTTGTAGCAATTTCACGTGTAAAGTCTTTCAAAGGACTATAAATTATGTCGCCCTTCACATATGATAGATATGATTAAATGAAGAAAGGAAAACAACTAGCAAAGAGGAAAGCAAAACAAGAAAGGCTGAAAGTCTTAGAAATCAATTAATTTGAGAAATATTGTTAAATTAATCATGTATTTACCATTTTATTCTTCAATGCAATAAGTTCAATTCTTATTTCTATTTTTCGTAATGACTTCATTAAATTAAATAAACCTTTATTGTAATATGTAAACGCTCTATATTTGCCAACAGTGGCATGGTGTGATGGTTATGTTGTTATGTTGTTATTCTTGCCATCAAGATTCCAACCCCATTAGGGTGTGATTGTTGAGAATTTATATTGGGGATGAGGCCGCCCATTTGTGACCTCATCGGTTCATACCTCTAAGTGAAAAGCGTTTACCCCTCTTATTAAAAAATTAAATGTAAATGCTCTATATTATGATTAAATACATTATATATTTAAATATAGTACATTTTAAGATATATCTTAAACATTATATTTTAAAAAACTATTAACATGATAATTATTATATAGCATATTACTATTAATCTAATAATATTATAATCTTAATATATTAAATATATCATTATAATATAATATAATAGTAATAAATAGTAATATAACATAAATAAATAATATAATGATAATATATAATATATCTCAATTGATATTGTCATGTGTTTGTTGCCTACAACTAGCATATATACCTTATATATATAATCTATATAATATACGCCGAGATTTATCATTTTCGAGGCATAATCTCGGCGTATATTATATAGATTATATATATAAGGTATATATGCTAGTTATATAGCGATGCTAAGTTGAG